>JADRCD010209908.1:17807-32754 GCA_019843815.1 Montemys delectorum | reverse complement strand
TCATCTGTGTCCACTGATCTGGAAGTTCTGACCTTTACTCTCTGTAACTCTTCTGCACTCTGAAATGATCCCATCATTGAATGTTAGCAGTGAACTAAAACATCAGTGTAAACTAGGGTATATTTTGATTAACATGGTAGGATGTGGATATATATTATCCACATGGTTTCCCTTAGGGTGTAGAGAGATTCAATAAAAGTGTATGAGACTCACCAGAAGACACATCAAATCATGGAACTTTTTTTTTCTTTTTTGATTTCTTCAAGATAGATTTCTCTATGTAGTTCTGGCTGTCCTGGAACTCACTCTGTAGACCAGGCTGGCCTCGAACTCAGATATCAGCCTGCCTCTGCCTCCCAAGTGCTGGGATTAAAGGCATGTGCCACCACCACCCGGGGTCATGGAACTTTTGATGGACATTTTGTAAGCATCCTCTTGTTTCCTCCATGAAGAAAGTAAGAAGAAATTTGGAGTGGAGTAGAGACAACACAAGAAAAAGATAGAGAGGGCATTCCTTCCCCAGGGCAAGAGTTCTTGAAGTATAGAACATGTTCAAAAGGCTCAACCTATCCTGTTTTAGCCTAACTAGTGTATTTCTGTCAAACATATTACTTATAAATAAATGAATTTAGTTTCCCAAGAAAGGGTTTTTATTTTGTTATCTACAAATTAGACTTTATAGGAAGAGATTTGGAGAATTTTGAGAAAATAGAACTACTTTCGAAGGGAGCAATGAATGGTTAGGGCAGATGCAGAGAACCAAAGGCTTTTCATAGTATGGCAGTTAAACCGTGGAGGTCTGAATATGTGGAAACAAGCATTCTATACAAGTCTTGAGTCTCATGCAATCTCATTGCATAGCAAACAGTTATCACTACCAGACAATTTATAATTCAGTTTCTTTTCTTTGGCTTGAAATTTACAACAGACAAAGGAATAGCACTGACCAGGAAGTTTCTATGTAAAATTTCAGTGTAGGACAAAAGATTAATAAGAAAATGATAACTTTTTGAATCAAAAGCTCTGTGTCTACTTAGATTTTTCATTTGTGTTAACTTTAAATTAACTTCATGCAAAATCAGCAGTAATGCATAATAGCAAGAACAACATGAAAACTCTCTTTGGAGTGACATGGGATGCAGATGATACTTAATCACATGACAGTCCTAACCTTCTGAAATCAGTGAGTTTCCTTGGGACCTCAAACTTCTGATTTTAAGGCCAACATTGTGCAGGTAGCCAGGTTTCTTTTATTATAAACCTTGACTTCTCTTAAAAATGGGACATCTTATTCAGTTGTATGATGGGAGACCAAATCAGATCTTCCTCCTTCAGGCTATAAATCTGAGAAGTATAAAAATGTGTCTATGGAAAGATGGAGTGTGATTGCTCAAAGAAGAAAAATTGGTTGGGATGGGAAGATGAAGTTCAGTTTCTCAAAGCAAATAACTCCAGAACTCTGAATTTCACATAAGAGAAAGTGGCTACAAATGTGTTTTCTGTATCTAAACTCCCATAGTAGCCACCTTCATATACTGATAAACAACTACTGTGTTGAAAAAGACATATGACTGAAAGAGGGAAGAGCTAAAAACTAAGACTTGGGTTATATGAGAATAATAAAATGGAGTGATGAATAATTCTTCATGAAACGCAGTAAACAGTTCGGGGGGTATCTATCAGAAAGACAGATGAGGACATAAAATCAGTCACATGTACCTGTCTCCTTGACTGCAGAAGAAATGTCTCCCCACGTTGTGTTTCAAGTGCTGGAGGGCAAAGTCATGAATATGTTCTTTTTCTTTGATTTTCAAATCTGTAGCTGTGTGACTCCACTTTGGCCTTGAGACAGTTGGCCATGAGGTATCCTAAGCATTAATAGAGTTCCCTGGGACAGGCTAGTGTAGTTTCTCATAACAGTTTCTTACTTGTATTTCTATATGGATGGCTATATATTCACAATTTGAGGTGTGCTTAAAACTCTTTTATTCATCTCCAATACCATACTACTGGGAAGAGTTGAATGTATGTGCATCTAACTTCTTTTCTGCACATTCTTCAAGAGTTCTCACTGTTGTTAGCTATATTACTGTAATACTAGTCCCACATAACATTTTTTCAACTAGCTAGTTAGCATGTAAGATGTTTCTCCTTTCTCATTCTCATTTCTCCAATTGTAGTAGAAAGTGATGCGCATGGGCGAATTCTGATACAGAGATGAGGAATGGAGAATTGAGTAAGAAAAAACAAAACCTTTTCATCTGGTTCCAACTAGATCAGTAAAAACCTAGCATTAAGCAGAAACAAAGTGGCCAGATTTGATCAAAAGGACCTAGGAGAGTGGGGCACAACTTTTCTTCTGGATGCTTTTTGGGGGATGCTTTGAAATTCTATGGCTTCTGTGAGGAGATGCCAAGGCATTAATTTTTCTATCTACTTTTCCTCTCCTTTAGAGGCATGAGCTTTGCAGTGCTGAGATCACATGGTCCAGCCTGGACTTACTTTTCCCAAGGCCCAGTGTATAGTTGTTCACCTGGGCCTACCTGGTGTGAAAAAATCTTCCTTACTCTATTCTGTGTTAAAGCTCCAACTTCCTGAGTTACCTCTGCTCTTCAAAAGTGCTTGTATTACTTTCTAGAAAGGAAGCTTAAGAACGTATTTGGTTTTTTTTAAAGGTTTTTTTTCCTTTGACTTCCAATCTGATTAAAGAGAAACTCGCATGCAGAATTATTACTTTTAAAAAAAAAAGATTTATTTACTTCATGTATATGTGTACACTGTAGCTGTCTTCAGACACACCAGGAGAAGGCATTGAATTCCCATTATAGATGGTTGTGAGTCACCGTGTGGTTGCTGGGAATTGACTCAGGACCTCTGAGAAGAGCAGTCAGTGCTCTTAACCACTGAGCCATCTCTCCAGCCAAAGATAAGGAATTTCAAAGCACCAATCATGACTTTTGTGAATTAATAATGCGCTGTTAGCTATGATTACATTCTTTTTTTAAATTTTATTGCATTATGATGAGAAAAGTTACATGATTTCAATTTATCTGAATTTATTAACATTTAAAAACATATTTTAAGTAAATAGAATTAAATCACATTCTTGTTTCCCTTTTGTACCCCCACTCCTCCCAGAGACTCCCCTTCAATACCACCAATATCATTTTTGTCATATTCTTTAAAATTTATAAAATATTATAACAATACAAATAAGTATTACAAAAGTTGTTTGATATAAAACAATAATCAATTTAACAGTCTTATGTAGATGTTCGTCTACAGCAATAGTGAAAATACATTTTTCTCAATATAAATTTTAAATAACTCTAAACATATTAACTGTATACTTCAAAATAATACATCACTACTGGTATTTTCCAAAATGAACATAAATATATAAAGACTTTTTGTTTGTTTTGTATTTAGTAGAGTTTAAAATCTTGGCTCTTACTGTGGTACAAGCCCAAAATAAGAACAATTTTTAGACATTGGATTTCATTGCAATAAGGCTGTACTTCAATGACCCTCACATCACCAAAGGATTTTACCTCCATCGTAGCTAAGCTGAGAGTTGATAGTTTTGCTTCACCAAGAAATGAATTGTAGGCTCGATTTTTTGGATACAGACTTCCTGCTATGGTCAAAGCTATTTGACTTTAGTGAGTGACTTTATTCTCAGCCCACAGAGAACAGGTTACATTCATTTAAGAAATGGTGAAAGTATTAGGATGGTCTATCCATAAAGTCATTCACCAATGAACAATGGTTCTGCTAGAAGGGTGGCACGGACATTCGGTGAGGGTAAGAATTTAGTTCATTAGCTGTGATAATTTGGAAAAGCATTCATCTCAAAGAACGAGTAATTTATAAAGTCCTCTTCTTCAAACTTGATACAAGAGTTACAAATGTCAGGCAAAGCATTCAGTCTCACTCTTTGTTGTTCTCTTACAAGCAACCTCCCTAGTTAATGATCTATGTTTCTTTTGGGTATATAAACACTTTTGAAATATATAAGCTGTTTTGAAAACCATAGTATAGTGTAAAGTCATGAACTAAACAATACTACTAATAGAGAGGCTGAGACAGGAGAAGCAAGATTTCAAGACCCTTATGTTGTACACAGCAAGACACTGTCACAAACAAGCTGAAAGTGTATATAGATTGTACAATGTTAGACTTATTTCTCCAATTACCAAATTAGAGAGACCATTGGATGACAATCAACAAATTTCTAATTCCTCATATTATTGGATTTCAATTGATTAGGATATGTTGGTAATATTAATTTTCATATTAATATGTTAAGAAAAAGTAATTGTCACTTCCTGTTGTTTTTGTTGTAAGAGGTGGAATTAGGTATATGTGGATTTGTTGAAAGATTATCTTCTTGCTTATTCTGGGGTGTAGTTTTGCTCCTTATCTTGATGTTTTCCACCTATTATCCTTTGTAGGGCTGGATTTGTGGAAAGATATTGTGTAAATTTTGTGTTGTCATGGAATATCTTGTTTTCTCCATCTATAGTAATTGAGAGTTTTGCTGGGTACAGTAGCCTGGGCTGGCATTTGTGTTCTTGTAGGGTCTGTATGACATCTGCCTAGGATCTTCTAGCTTTCATAGTCTCTGGTGAGAAGTCTGGTGTAATTCTGATAGGCCTGCCTTTATATGTTACTTGACCTTTTTCTCTTACTGCTTTTAAAATTTTTCTTTGTTTAGTGCATTTGGTGTTTTTATTATTATGTGTCTGGAGGAATTTCTTTTCTTGTCCAGTCTATTTGGGGTTCTGTAGGCTTCTTGTATGTTCATGGGCATCTCTTTCTTTAGGTTAGGGAAGTTTTCTTCTATAATTTTGTTGAAGATATTTGCTGGCCCATTACATTGGGAATAAATAGCACCCTCAAAGAAATACAAGAGAACACAGGTAAACAGTTAGAAGCCCGTAGAAAACATCTTCACTCTCTTCTATACCTATTATCCTTAGGTTTGGTCTTATTGCATCCTGGATTTCCTGGATGTTTTGGGTTAGGAGCTTTTTGCTTTTTGCATTTTCTTTGACTGTTGTGTCAATGTTTTCTATGGTGTCTTCTGCCCCTGAGATTCTCTCTTCTATCTCTTGTATTCTGTTGGTGATGTTTGCATCTATGACTCCTGATTTCTTTCCTAGGTTTTGTATCTCTAGCGTTGTCTCTCTCTCTGATTTCTTTATTGTTTCTATTTCCATTTTTAGATTCTGGATGGTTTTGCTCATTTCCTTCACCAGTTTTATTGTGTTTTCCTGAAGATCTTTAAGGGATTTTTGTGTTTCCTCTTGAAGGGCTTCTAGCTATTTACCTGTGTTCTCTTGTATTTCTTTGAGGGTGCTATTTATGTCTTTCTTAAAGTCCTTTATCATCACCATGAGAAGTGATTTTAGATCTGAATCTTGCTTTTCTGGTGTAATGGTGTGTCCAGGACTTGCTATGGTGGGAGAAGTAGGTTCTGATGATGCCAAGTGGCCTTGGTTTGTGTTGTTTATTTTCTTACACTTGCCCCCAGCCATCTGGATATCTCTAGTGCTACCTGCCCTTGCTAAATCTGACTGAAGTCTGTCCTTCCTGTGATCCTGGTTGTGTCAGAACTCCTCAGAGTCAAGCTGTGTTTGTGATCCTGTGATTCTGGGATCCTGTGATGTTGGGCTTGTTAGTTCACCTGGGAGTGGAGCTTCCTCTAAGTGTTGTGGGACTGGCTGCAGAGCTTGTGCCCAAGATCTACTCTGGACAGCAGCCCAGACAGACTGGAAGGAACTCGAGTCACTGGGCTGGTGGAGTTCCTGTGTGCCTGGTCCCACTGGTCTCAATTACTCCCAGTGTTGGGACAGATGTTAGTTCCTCCTCACCTCTGATCCTGGGTGTGTCAGAGCGCCTGGAAGTGGAGCTTCCTCTGGGTGTTGTGGGACTGGCTGCAGGGCTTGAGCCCAAGGTCTGCTCTGGACACCAGCCCAGACAGACAGGAAGGAACCCGAGTCATTGGGCTGGTGGTGTTCCTGTGTGCCTGGTCCCACTGGTCCCAGTTACTCCCAGTGTTGGGACAAATGTTGGTTCCTCCTCACCTCTGATCCTGGGTGTGTCAGAGCACCTGGGTGTGGAGCTTCCTCTGGGTGTTGTCGAATTAATACTTTTTATATTTAAAAAAGTTTAATAATAGTCAAGTTTCCAATACTATGGTTTTAAAATTCTTTTGTTGTTTTTTATATAAGTTTTCTTCCTTTCACTCTTTCTGGAGATTTTAATAATCTCTTGTTCTCTGGTTTTTAAGTTTTACAGTAGTGTGTGTAGGTGTTGGTGGTTTATGTTATGAGCTTGCATACTTGACAGGCACCGTTAATCATACAACTATGGTATTCAGTGCTTGCCTTGAAATATCATCAAGATTTCCACCCTCTGTTTTCAATGCTCTCTATAGAAATCTTCATTATTTAGTGTATAAACATTGAAGCTGATTCTCTAAGTTTATTTTATGTTTCCTATTGTCTTATCATTTTATTTTTGCTACTGCGGTGATTTCTGATGGAGATTAAGGTGAGGTTTGCACAAAGAAATGTGGTGGACAAGAACATGAAAACAAGCACAGCAAAACAGGACTAAAAATCAATGTGTTAATTGAGAAAGACTAACATATAATCAACCAGTTGACATATACATGAAGGGGGCGGGAATGACAGGGACTCTCTGTGACAGTGGTGGTCTACACCCAAGTGTTATGTTTCTTTTTAATTAAAAACATTCCACATATAAATGCTACATGTGTCTAAGGAGTTAAATATAAATTCCAATTATACATATAGCTTGTAATGGTTAGACCAATATAGCTGGCATATTCATCATCTTGGAAATTTATTTGGGTTATGTGGTGGTTTGAATATGCTTGGCCCAGGGAATGGCATTATCAGTAATTGTGGCCTTGTTGGAGGAGTATGTCACTGTGGGGTTGGTCTTTGAGACCCTCCTCCTAGCTACATGGGAATCAGTCTTCCCCTGTTTGCCTTCAGAACAAGGTGTAGAACTCTCAGCTCCCTCTCCAGCACTCTCTCTGTCTGGATGCTACCATGCTTCCCACCTCATGATAATGAACTGAACCTCTGAACCTGTAAGACAGCTCCAATTAAAGGTTTGTCCTTGTAAGAGTTGCCTTGATCATGGTGTCTCTTCACAGTGGTAAAACCCTAACCAAGACAGGTTAATAGCATTCAAAATGGCCTATGTTAGTTATTTGGAAATATCAGTGTTTAACTAGTTATACTCTTGTGCTGTAGACTATGAGAAGCAATATTTCCTATCCATTTGCACCCCCAGCTCCATTAGCAAAACTGTCTCCATCCTTTCTTCCCAACACTCATGCTAAATTTCTGATAACCATTAACAAATTCTCTATGTCTGTGAGATCTGCTTTTACAACACTATATCTGTGAGAATTTGTGGTGGTTATATCTCTATGCCTGACTTTTTTTAAAAAAAAAATAACTTAACACAATGTTGGTAGTCCTACCTGTATTGGTACAACTGATAGGATTTATCTCTTCTCTATGCAAGTTTACCACTATGGATATTTCCTGCCCTCTCTTCACTCACTCATCTGTCTATGGATGCCTGTGCTTACTGTGCATCTTGCCTGCTGGGAACATTGCCTCATCAAACACACAAGGGGAGATGTCTCTCCAGCGTATTGATCTCCTTTCCCTTGCATATTTGCTCAGTAAAGGGATTGATGGATCTCATGGTAGCTTGCCATCTAGTTTTCTTTATAAATCTTTATACTATCTTCTTTAATGCCTATGTTAATTCGTGGTCCTATCAACAACATTAGAGATTTTGGGGAGCATCATTTTTCCATGTTTTCCACATCAGTGACATTCACATTTGCTTCTTTTTATCTTAATAATTACTTCTGGTAATTATATTCACATAGCTTCTTTGATGACCTTGAAATAGATTAGCTTTCCTCTTTCATACCCTCTTCATAAATGTCCCTCCTATTTCATTCTTTCCTGCTTTTCATTTGAGTTCTCCTTGTTTCTGTGGATGGTTTAACTACACTCATTTGGAGAGTCTAAACAGTCAATAAGTGACAGAAATCCACTTGAGACTGTTTTTGCATCATTTCAGTTCACTACAAAATGATCTACATGAGCCATTTAATTGGGCAACCACCAAAGGCAGATTTATTATTTCTACTCTCTGATATTGATTAGTTTCCCACAAACAAAACATTCAATTTCCTAACTTGGGTAAATGGCTTCAGATACCACAATCAATATGTACAGGTTTCATCACTACCTTCCCAACGTCCTTAGTTTCCTTTGTAGTCAACCCTCTCTCAACACTAATGATGTTTACCCTTCCCAGGATGTTGTCTGTATTAGTTTCCTTTCTTTTCCATTACTGTAATAAAGTATCTGACTGAAAGCAACTTGAGTGGGTGAAGGGTATATTTGGCTTACATTTTCAGGAAACAGTTTATCAGTGAGAGTAGTTAGGAGAGTGAGCTCAAATAAGAACTTGAATAAGAAACTAGAAAGGAATGTTGCCTGTTAGCTCACCCATAGGTGCATGATTAGCAAACTGCCTTATACAACCCAGCACCACCTGCCTAGAGTATGGTTTCACCCACAGTGGGCCAGGCCCTACTATATCAACTGATAATCAAGACAGCTAGCCACTGACATTTCCATAGAACCAAATGTTATATATATATTCTTTCACATATATATTACACACACACACACACACACACACACACACACACATGAATAGTATACCATATTATCTTCTAAGTCTGAATTCTTTGTTTCATCTAGGTAATTTGCATATATCATTAATTAATTCCTCTTACTCAGTTATCTTCCACTGCCAGTAGGATCATACCACTAGAGTATATTACTTCACAAAGTTAACTATAAATACAATCACTTCATTCATAACCATTTCATCATACCTGGTTATTACACTGGTGTGTATATTTAAACTCATTGGTATTTGTCTCACTGTGAGATCACTAGGTTGTAAGCTAAGATTATGTTTTGCTCTCTATGTTAACAATGAACTGTTTACACTAGCTAGTGGTATCATTTTGCATTCCAACAGCAGAGCTTCTTAGGTTAATTATATTATCAATTTTCTTTTACTTGCATATATTGCATTAACGTTATTCTAAGTTTTAATAACTATAGTTCTTACTAGTGGGGATTTGTTTACTTGTTCATATGTACCTGACAGTTTTTTAAGGCTCTTTCCTTCTGTTTTCACTGTTATAACTTTAAACATTTTAAAGAAGTAATTTTCTATTTTACTTGTTCTTACTTCATATTGCTAGTATCTGAGATCTAATTGTGCTTTTTATGTCGTATTCTTGATATGTACACTAATTCTGATCAATAAGACATATCCTAGCCTTCCTGGGAACTATGGATACCATTCAACATATCATTCAACAATCCTGTTTTAGTTAAGTTTTGATAAGAACTCCAGGATACTACCAATTCAGCAGTATTTAAAGTTAATTTTATCTACTTGATATCCCTTTTATTTTTATTTTTACATAAAAATACATCATGGCATTGATTTTTTAGGGGGAATTCTAGAAAAGTAGAATTTCCTCTGGTGTCTCATTTAAGTCATGAGTGTTTATTTCAATCAATCCCTTCACTCACTGGGTAGCTCATCAATTGTCTAACTTAATCGGTCCTCTCTTCAATCTCATCATATGGTCAGTGTGAACACCACATATCCTATCCCCAACATGGCTGTGAGAATACCCACACTGCTCAGTGAGCACCTTCAGTAAACTCCAAACTTATTTTACTAATGCAAAACAAACAAACAAACAAACAAAAAACAGTTTCCTTCCCCCTTTTGTTATCTCTACAAATTACAAATGTTCTATATACTAAAAAAACAAAACAAATAAAATCAAACCAAATCAAACCAAACCAAACCAAACAAAAAATCCCTGAAGATACTTAACAGAATTTTTTTTTTGCTCATTTTTTCTTTTAATTGCATGTTATAAATCATTTTACTGGACTGATACCAAGACATGGGCAACATTTACTTATCATTGAAATATATCTGATGATAGTGCTATATTCTGTCTAGAGAAACAAAGGTGAAACTTCATAACACTGCCAGTGAAAGTAGAAGGCACCAGCAGAGTGTTATCTTCATGGAAAGCTAAAGGCAGCTAACAAAGGCAGCTCAAATCTGTGGCCACGTGAGCTTAAAACAGACAAAACAGAAAAAGGCCATCCAAATAATTAGTAGCTCAAGGCTCATCGCAGTGTGTTCTGGATGTTAGCCATGAGGATTAGGATTTAAGTCTTGATCTGCTGCATTTCAGTCTTGCTTTAGGCTGCCTCTTCTTCATAATTAATTTTTTTATTCATTCTATTTGAAATAGGAGCATCCATCCATCCCACCATTTTAACTTAGAAAAGTGCATTTTATTTTAGTTTTGAAGTTTTCCTAAGACATACTTTATTTGATGCTTAATTTGAATATTATTGTCATAATAGAGGGGAAATTTCCTCACTGATAACATACGACCATGATGGGGAGTGGAGATGGATGTAAGGATGCACTGAGCCCATTTGAGGGGCCTACTCTTGGCCACCCTTAGGTATACTGCACCTGCTCACCTCACACTTGCTGTTCTGCTCCGTGGCCACTATACTGTCACTTCCTTTTACAGGAACTCTGAGTTTCAGGTAAAGACTCTGGACTTTTACTTTTGAAGAATTCTTCAACAGTTAAGAGTTTCACAGACAGATTGAAGACATTTTCCATTATGAGATGATCATGAACCTTTGAGGAAATCAATGGTGAGCATGGCAAGATATTCCTAAAGGCATAATAGGGGCACTGGTGTTTTGATGGTAAACAATAGCTGTTTAATTCGATCTAAGACCCAATTAAGAGAAGGGAAATTATGTCTGGTACTGAAAACATAGCCAAATACCTGGGATTAGTGGGGCATAGATCTTAGGGAAGAACCCAATACTGCCACTTTCCTAAATAAGTATAATTCCTACATACGTTCTAAATATGTATCATTGAAGTCAACAATGAGTGTAGATGTTATACTGTATCAAAAAATCTTTTTTTTTTCTTTTTTTTCAGGAGACCTTTACAGAAAGCTGTAAATTATCAAAATGCATGGAATAACTGACTATGAATGCCTAGCCCTAACAGACACATCCACAATATAACTCTTGCAGCCAAGACTCAAGAACATAGAGGATGTTCAGAAAGAGCCAGAAGCCTAGTAAGTCTGCCATGATATTGTATCTTGTAGCCATGTTAAGGATGTGAAATAGCTTCTTGGCCTTCTGACTAAGATCAAGTGTAAGAGGCTATGCTCTTGAAATCTCAACACCACATTTGCCTGAACAAGGTCTGAGTAGCTTTGACATCCCAATGTAATGGGGGAAATCTCATTGGTTCTCTACTCTATGAAGAGTCACAAGCAATTGACAACTGTTGAGAGAAGGAGAAGTAGTCTTTTCTAGGGATGAGCTTCTGATTGGTTGTCTTACACCAGGGGGTCAGCCCTAGAAACATATACATTTAGGCTTCAATGAATGGACTCAGCAGGCTGTATATATATATACTTGTTCTTGTATTTGTATATGTAACAGGAGTGGTTAAAGCAGGCTATGGATGTTAGAGGAGGGTAGACATGTTTGGGAGGTGTAGGAAGAATCGTGAGGGAGGAAGTGATATAGTTAGTTCAGTTTTTAAAAATGCTGAAACCCAAATAAATTCTTTGGATTAGATCATCAATCACATCCAAAGGTCCATGTGATAAAGACTGAGTCTTCAGGATGTTATATTAGATAATAGTGAAATCTTTAAAGGATATGACTTAACTAGAGAGGTTCAGAGCTTGGACGACATGACCCTAAAGACAGGTGAGGGTCTGCATCCTCATATTCTCTTTTTGTGGACATGAGATGAACAGTTTGTAGCCCCTCCCCTTTCCTGCTCCTATGAGATGCTTCAGTGTCACAGGCTCACAATGATGAGGTCATTACTGTAACCTTCAAACTCTGCATCAACATTATTTTTTTATCCTCCTGAGTTAGTATCTAAGGCACCTTGCTATTATAACAGAGACTAACACAATTGGCTGATGATTAAGCTGTATAATTCTGCTTAAAATTAATTTATTCTTTTATATATTGCATCCTAACAGCAGTTTCTCCTCCCTCTCCTCTTCCTTCCCAGTTCCAGTCCCAGTCCCAGTCCTTCTTCTCCTCCCCCCTCCCCAATCTCCTCCTCATCCTTTCTTTAGGAAGTGTACACTTCTTATGAATGATGTTTTACCAAGTTTACCCATGTGTCATTTGCCTGTGTGTTGCTTGACTTCTGTTACTTCATACATGGTGACTCTGGAAATATATATATATATATATATATATATATATATATATATATAAATTTATATATAAATTTATAAACATATATTTATATTATATATACTTATATATATATATATTTTTTTTTTCTAGACAGGGTTTCTCTGTATAGCCTTGGCTGTCCTGGAACTCACTCTGTAGACCAGGCTGAGTTGGAACTCAGAAATCTGCCTCTGCCTCCCAACTGCTGAGATTAAAGGCGTGTGCCACCACTGCCTGGCTGGAAATATTTTTAAGATATTTCTAGGCTCTGATTTTGCTTTTGCAAAATGCTAGGTAAGAGCAATATCTTTTAGTTCTCCTCTTCTCAGCCTGCACTCAATGCAAAAGTGTAAGTCCAGGGATGAGATTCACTCATCAGATCAGGGATTTAATGCAGGAAAGCACAGTATTCAAAGCAGCCAGTATCAGACCTGAGATGAAATAAAAAAATCAGTTTGCTACTGATGGTGTATACTTGTATTATATAAAGGCTAATTCCCAATTGATTACTTTTTACAAGATCCTGCAGCTTATTTTCTGATCACAGCTGGCTGTTTATAAAGCCTGGCCAATCATCTCTTGGATGAAAGATTTACTTCAGAGGTAAATATACAGCAAGACAGTTAAGAGAACACTCAAAGGAGCACAACATGGGAGCATTATGCATCAAGGTTCTGAATGTGTCTGTTAGTAGAGTGTGGACAAAGACTCCAGTTGGTATTAGATAAAACACAACATTTCACTGGGCATACTCACATCTGTTGCCAAAATGATCAATTCTTATTATGTTTACTGTCGTCTTTCTGTGCTTATCCATTACTAACCCCAGGCTCCTCATTAATATGGATGTTTAGGCTACAATTATAGTTGTTATGGTGTTAAACCAAATAAAGCTATTGCCAACGTTTCTTGCTTTTTTGCATTTTAAAGATTAGCAATCTCAATCCTGTTAGAGTTAAAATCAGAAAAGTGTTACAAAAGGGCAGGAATCTGGAATACAATGATTTGTAACATTCCATTTGGGATATGTTGGGCTGGAGTTCCCATGTAACTTATTTATGGAGAGGGAATTTTTGTACAAAACATTGCATTCATTATTCAAGCTTTAGGAAACATGCCTACTCACTCAAAAAAAGTGATCACTTCTGATGAGTTTAAATCATCTTTTTTCAATAGCTGTCATGTTTATTACATAGCTAGTCTAGTCTAAATTGGAGTCATAGATAGTCACTGGACAAAACATTGTTAATAGATTCAAGCTCTGTGTCAGCAGAACTTTCTTTAATTAAAAATGAACAAACAAAAAAGACATTACAAATTCAGAACTCTTTAATTTGGTGAGAGAGATTTAAGTCTAGGATATGAACTTGAAAACTCCTCTCATCAATTCACGTGGCCTTATCCAATGAATCCAATGAAGCAAAATCAGGAATAGATGCTTGTATGTGTCTTCGAAGAAACTATTTGGAAAAAATAAAAGGCCTAGTTGAAATTAAGTCTAGACTAATCTTGCAAATATCCAAAAAGAGAAGCTCCAATCATCCAGTTGTTTGCTCCCTCTTTCCTTCCCCTTCTTTAAGGAACTAGCTACTATTGTTCCCTAGGAAATATACCTTGACCAAAGGTCTTTGTCTGATAAGATTGTAGTGTCATTCCAAAATACTGGTGCAGTCATTGACATAACATTCCCACTATCATAGCATGAGAGCACGTTTATGTGTCCAGGTATTTCCCTTCCTCTTCTCCTAAAGTCATATAATTTAAATTGAATGTTAGAACCATATCTGTTTTCCATATATTATGGCCCAAACACTAGCATTGGAGATAGTAGGCCTGGTGACTGTGTGAGGCATATAACTATCTGCATTATACTGTCCTGGTGCCAGACAGATTTTAATTCTAAAAGTGTTTTTATTATATTTTATGATATATAACATATATTTTATAAAAATATAATATGTAAAATAATATATTATAAAGTAAAATATATTTTCTTAAATGAACATTTTAACAACATAATTTTTATTATTCAAATACTTTTGTATGATGATTTTCCCAAGAAATATAGATAAGAACACATTTCAAGATGTTTTAAACTTACAGTTGTTTCAATGTCCTTGATGCTCACTTAATGGATAAAAGATTTTATAAACTTTATATAATTGAGTAAGTTTAATTCATTATTAAGTTAGGAAGAGGAATCTATTTAGAAACAAACTGTAAAAAGAAAAAAAAAAAACCTCAACATATATAAGAAAAAGCAGAGATATGGTGAACCCATCCAGAACTTAGAGATGCAAAAACAGCCTGTGTAGTGGATTGAATAAGAATGACCCCAAGGACAGGCAGTGGTGGCACACGCCATTAATCCCAGTACTTGGGAGGCAGAGGCAGGAGGATTTCTAAGTTCGAGGCCAGCCTGGTCTGCAGAGTGAATTCCACAACAGCCAGGGGGTACACAGAGAAACTCTGTCTCTCAAAAAAAAAAAAAAAAAAAAAAAAAAAAAAAAAAAAAA
>JADRCD010209908.1:5263-17707 GCA_019843815.1 Montemys delectorum | reverse complement strand
CTCTCTCTCTCTCTCTCTCTCTCTCTTTCTCTCTCCCCTCTCTCATTATTAGCTTGATGCACTCAATTCTTTGTCATGCCATGAAGCTGGAATAGTCAGTGCCTGTTTTAAAAACAAGAAAGCTAACGAGGAGAGGTATGAAGGTAGTTTTGCTTTTATCTATTTCCAAATATACCAGACTAGAGCCCTCGCTGATTCAGAACAGTCACAGTTATTCTACAAGCATTTGAAAGACCTCCCCTCAGAACCTAGTGAGTGAGGAAGGACAGCAGAGTCTGCACTGTTGGAGAAAGTCTCAGGCAGGGAAAGCTCAACATCCCCCCACCCCACCCCCAAGAAACACGAGTTTGGCAAAAGTGATGTGCAGATCCTATGATGGACAGTGCTAGTGCTCCGATACGGGCATGTTTCAGTCATTAGTTTCTGCAAGGAAATGAGTCCACTTTTGCTTATTGGAGAAAGCAAGCAAGCAAGCAAGCAAGCAAGCAAGCAAGCAAGCAAGCAAGAAAGAAAGAAAGAAAGAGAAAGGAAGGTCCATGGGCTCCTGTCTTTGAACGGCTGGTCATGTGGGAGTGGCACGACTGAGAAGGCTTTGGAGATGTGGCTTTGTGGGAGTGGCTGTGGACTTTCAGAGGGAGATTGTCACTGGGTGTGGGCTTTGGGGCCGTAGAAGCCCAAGCAAGGCCAAGGGACTCGTTCTCTTCTTGTTGCCTATAGATACGCATGTAGAACGCTCAGCTATTTCTCTAGTGCCCTGTTTGCCCTGCATGGTCACTGCCATGCATCCTCCCATGATGATAATGGACTGAAACTCTGAAGTATAAGCAAGCTCCAATGTACTGGTTAGTTTATAAGAGTTGCTGTGGTCATGGTGTCTCTTTATAACTATAGTCTGACTAAGACAGGACATATTGAATATCTGTAGTGAAAACTACTGTGTCACCAAGTGAATGTCAACGTGGGTTCTGAGTCTAATGAATGATATTCACAGTTTAATAATAAAAGAATAGTACATGGTCCCCAATGAAGGAGTTAGAGAAAGGTTCTACGGAGCTGGAGGTTTTGCAGCCCCTTAGGACGAACAACAATATGAACTAACTAGTACCCTCAGAGCACCCAGGGACCCAACCACCAACCAAGGAGTACACATGGTGAGACTGAATGTTCTGGCAGCATGTGTATAGTAGAGGATCGCAAAGCTGATCATCAATAGGAGGAGAGGTCCTTGGCCCTGTGAAGGTTCTGTGCCCCAGTGTAGGGGAATGCCAGGGCCAATAAGTGGGAGAGGGTGGGGTGGCAGGCATGGGGATGGGGCAGGCAACAGGAGTTTGTTCTTGTTTTTGTTTGTTTGTTTGTTTGTTTGTTTTTTGGAGGGGAAACTGGGAAAGGAGAAATTTATATGTAAATAAAGAAAATACCTAAAAAAAAAAAAAGAGAGAAGAAAAGAATAAATCTTCTCATTTCTATTAACATGGTCCAAGCAATGGTTATGGGAGGAAAGTTCCAGGAAGTGCACATGCATAGCAGTTTACTTCTGGGCTTACTACATAACCCCTGAAGGAAAGACTGGTTGTTGGTCACATTCCAGCAGTTAGTAGCAAATAACATAAGTCAAACTATGAATACTTACCTTGATTTCCTGTAACAATAGACCCATGAACAATGATTTTAAAGATAGAATGTGAGAATAAAAATATCAATCAAATGCCTGGTCCATAGTGGGTCCTTACTGTAGCTCATCCAGAGTAGGTCCTTAGTGGAAGTTTCCAGGTAATGGTCTTTATTTTTTTTTCCTTTTTTTTTTAAATTAGATATTTTCTTTATTTACATGTAAATTTTCCTTTCCCAGGTTCCCCTCCAAAAAACAAACAAACAAACAAAAACAACAAGAACAAACCCCTTTTGCCTCCCCCCTCCCCATGCCTGCTACCCCACCCTCTCCCACTTATTGGCCCTGGCATTCCCCTACACTGGGGCACAAAATCTTCACAAGGCTGAGGTCCTTTCCTCCTATTGATGATCGAATTTTCAATCCTCTACTATACACATGCTGCCAGAACATTAAGTCCCACCCTGTATAGTCCTTGATTGGTGGTTGGGTCCCTGGGAGCTCTGAGGGTACTAGTTGGTAATTGTTGTTCATCCTAAGGGGCTGCAAACCCTTCAGCCCGTGCACTCAGTTCAACGAATGGCTGTGAGCATCTACATCTGTATTAGTCAGATATTGTCAGAGCCTCTCAGGAAATAGCTATATGGTTGTCCTTCCTTCAGTCTCTGCTCCATAGTTAATCTCTGCCACTCCTTCTGTGGGTATTTGATTCCCCTTTTTAAAAAGGAATGAAATGTCCACCTTTTGGTCTTCCTTCTTCTTAGGTTTCTTGTGGTTTGTGGGTCGTTCTTCCTGTATTCCAAACTTCTGGGCTAATAACCACTTATCAGAGAATGCATACCATGTGTGTTCTTTTGTGATTGGGTTACCTCACTCAGGATGATTTTAACCCCGACAACAACATACATCTTGAAATTACTGGAAACCCTTAGGAAGTTTAGGTATTAAAATATTCTTCATGTCCTAACATAGGCAAAGACAACGTAGATGTGTGTGATGTGTGTGACTTGCATCATCTAAGGAACAGGACAAAGTATAGAGAGGAGCCTCCTACTTGGGAAATTTTCTTTCACTCCTGTTTTGTGTTGTGGAGAAAGTAATAAATGACTAAATTACTTCTCAGTTCTGTTATAATATCAACATTTATATATCTGTGACATTTAGGAATCACACAGGCTTAAAAACAATTACTGAATTTAGGCTCTTTGTTCCTAAATGTTCTTTTCATTCTGTACTTTGCTAAGAAGAAAGGAAAGTAAAGGAAATCCCTCATCCCAAAATCTCCCAGAAGGGAGCTACCCCTCTGCCTGATTCAAACAATTGTAGAAGTTATCTGAATAAAGAGACATGGGACAAAATTATGGCAGCTACTCATTTTTGTGCAAAAATTTCCACTCCATTTTATTTTCAAATAAGCATACAAAGCATTAGTTACCATAACATCTGTAAAGAATTTATTTTATTATTTTATCATATATGTGAGGAAGGGTGCTTTGTCTGCATGTATGTGTGTGTACCATGTTTGTCTAGTGTTGGTGGAACCCAGAATATGTCAGATATCAAAGAATATGTCAGATATCAAAGAATATGTCAGATATCAAGGCTGTGAGCTACAATGTGGGTGCTGGGAACCAAACCCAGGAATCTCTGCAAAAGCAACAAGTACTCTTAACTACTGCATCATGTCTCCAGTCCCACATTATGACACTTTAAAGAAGTGTAACGGTGAATCTTCCTTCGCCTCACTTCACTACTGAGCTGCCTTCTCCCTGACATTGTAACTCCCGTCTTCATAGCACATGTGTCCTTCTACACAAACATTACTTCCTCCAACACCATTTTACCCCAGCTCGTTCTCCTTTTGCAGTTATTTAGAACTGTCTACTTTTACACAATTTTTATATACAGATGTATGTATTTCAAGCTGTGGCTGTGCATGACAGATAATGCATGTGGTTTTTATCTTTCTGAGATTGGGCAATATTGTTTACTATTATACTTTCCACAACCATTTTACTGCAAATCTCACAATTTTGTTTTCCTTTACAATTAAGTAAATTTCCATTTTACACACACACACACACACACACACACACACACACAGACACCATACTTTTACTATCCATTCATCTGGTGATGGATATCTAAGTCCACTGATATATGTATAATTTCATAGACACATGTACAAACCCACAGGGATTCCCTACTTAACAAACATGATTTTTTAACTTACTAATATCCTCATAGATTCGATGACATGGACAGAGTAGTTAAACATGTGAATGGCTTGGTAAACAATCGGGAGAAAAGAGAGGCAAGGAGATCAAGAGCGATAATACGCAAAGGAATCATGAGAGGCCCCATAATGACCCAATTACACTACACTGCACTAACGGATCTTGAATTGGATTAGAACATGAACAACTAGTTTTACAAGCCAAAGAGATTATCTTCAATTTGGCAAGTGGAGATTCTAAATTTATCTGTGCTATTTAGAGCCAACATATGCAATGATGTTTGGCCTTCCCCAGGTGCTGGCTGTCTGATACCAACTGAGAGATTTAAACTGAAAAGATTACATCTGCTGGTTATTTATTTTCTCAAGAAAATGAAGAAGCCCTTAATTCCCACACAAACAATTCTTTCTCCTGTATCCAACGGTGGAAGTTTCAAGTCTTCAAGTGGCAATATCTTGAAAGTAATAACCACATTCGTCACCCGAGGGCTGTGCCTGCCTCTCACCACTGGCTACTCGGAGTGTCACCTGATAGCCTACTCTGATTCCCTGTATATAATGTCACCAGGATGTGAGCATCCCTTGTGAAATAAATCATGAACTATGTTCTGCCAGTTAAAGCTCACCGAACTTGAAATATGGTGATTGATTTAAACCTCTGCATAGCATTTCCATTCAGCAAATAATCATAATTTGTAAAATTAAGTGATTTAACTGTTTAGAACATGAATGTTTACAATAGTGCTATATGAAGGCAGTTTTTTGTATGCATCAAGACTGGATAGAAGTTCATTTATGGTACAAAAGACTACGAATAAGGTAATGAAGATATTGTCATTGTAAACACACACACACACACACACACACACACACACACACACACACAGAGCAAACTTTCTACTCTTTAATACAGAACTCCCAGCGTTTAAGTCTATACTGTGCTTTACAGGAAGTCATTCTGACAACTGACATGTTGCTGGTCTCCATCCAACCAAATCAGCACACTTTCAGGGATTTTCTTAAGATAAATGTGATGATCTAATATTTCAAGAGCTCTGCCAAGTGATCCAGCCTCATGAAAACTACCTCTGCTTCTATGAAGAGTTTTCAAACAGCTTGTGCTTTTGGGCAGAAGCAAAAAAGCTGGTGTAGCATGATGGATTGTTCTCATTGCTGAGCTTGGCCTTATGTGTCCCTACGGCATTGGTGAAATCACAGGTATGAGTGTGTAGAGAGGTGGACAGGGCAGATTGTATTTTCCAGCTGCTTCCTCCACTCCTAGGCTGTAGATGATTTTAATGGTGACCCCCAGCATAAGCATCAACAAAATGCCTGGAAGAGAACAACATTTAACAAGTGCCAACTTAGTAAGGTTCTGGTCATTTCCTCTGCAGCATAGCATTGAACCCAAGTACAAATCAGTGTTCTGAAATTCTTTTTATAAAGGATCCCACTGAGGTCCTGAAAGGCTAGTTATACTGTCAGTCCATCTTAATAAGAAATGCAGAAGTGGGACAGACTTCCAGAGTTGAATCCTGTTTACATTTATGTCAGTGACATGAATTTTGAGTACAGCCTACAGGATCACACTGCAGCATATTGAAGACTGGAAACCATCTCGCTGTAAGTCTGTGAAGAGCAGCACGTTGCAGACTGGAAACTATCTCACTGTAAGTCTGTCAAGAGCCAGTTTTAAGGTAAACACGGGGCATCCATTTCCCTGACAGATGGCCGCCTCCATGAATTTTTCTTCCAAGGTTGCAGTTGCTGACAAGGAAGTAGTTTTCCACCAGGCAGGAAAAGTCACTGGTGTCTGAGGAGGTGTCTAGGTTTTGGCAAAGCTCCTTTCTCCCCAGCAGAATCCCAGAGGCTGGAGATGAAGGTGAGAATGTTGTCTAATGTGGGTTCCCAGGAAATGTGGTGGCCAACTTCCTAACTTGGAAGGAAGGGAGCTATTCTCTACTACCCTGTTCCTGCCTCCACACACATCAGTGTGTGTCTTAGCACAGATTTTCTTCTTGTAAGTTGTATAATTTAAGAGAGCAAAGAGACAATTTCTGAAAGTCAGAGCAGCAGTTTTGGAATTAACACTACTTTAGAGTCCCAGTATTTTTAAAATAGGGTGTCAGGAAGTAACTGAGAACTATCCAAGGAGGGGGCAGGAGATGCTACTTTTAACTGTTTAACAGGGAGGAGATCAAAAAACCATAATTTCTGTCAGTTTATTCTTTGGCATGTAGAATGCTGTTTAACTGAATCCCTGGCCTTTCAAACCAGATGTAAAATATAGCCTAGGTTTCACCTACCTTGGGCAAAAACAAGGGCCCAAGAAATATGTGTCTCTAGAAATATGACACTAGTGACCAAGGGGAGGTACTTTTCTTCAGTGAGGATGGGCAGAGATAGTCTTGGAGCAGGACCCACATTTCTTCACATGAGGCCTCTCTAGAGCCAGGAGCAGTGTCAGAGGCTGAATTGGTATAGGGAGGGTGTAAGAGCTAGGATGTTCTATGAAGTTAATCAATGTTAATGAACACTGTGACTTCTCTAGCAATTCAGTCAGAAACAAAGGGAAGCAAAGTCACTGAAAACCATAAATGGAAGACAAGGCAGTGCCTTAAAAAATATGCAGGCAAACCTGGTTCTTTTTTTGTTTTGTTTTGTTTTATTAGATATTTTCGTTATTTACCTGTCATATGATTTCTCCTTTCCCAGTTTCCCCTCAAAAAACAAACCCCAAAAAACAACAAGAACAAATCCCTATTGCCTCCCCCCGTCCCCTGCTTGCCACCCCACTCTCTCCCACTTATTGGTCCTGGCATTCCCCTACACTGGGGCACAGAAACTTCACAGGGCCAAGGGCCTCTCCTCCCATTGATGATCGACTTTGCAATCCTCTACTATACACATGCTGCCAGAACAATCAGTCCTACCATGTATAGTCCTTGCTTGGGGGTTTGAGTCCCTGGGAGCTCTAAGGGTACTAGTTAGTTCATATTGTTGTTCGTCCTAAGGAGCTGCAAACCCTTCAGCTCCTTTGGTACTTTCTCTAACTCCTTCATTGGGGACCCTGTACTCAATTCAATGGATGGCTGTGAGCCTCTACATCAGTATTACTCAGGTTCTGTCAGAGTCTCTCAGGAGATAGCTATAGTAGGCTGGCTTGTCCTTCCTTCAGTCTCTGCTCTATAGTTAGACTCTACAACTCCTTCTGTGGATATTTTGTTCCCCCTTTTAAGAAGGAATGAAATGTCCACATTTTGGTTTTCCTTCTTGAGTTTCTTGTGGTTTGTGGGTTGTTCTTCCTGCATTTCGAACTTCTGGGCTAATAACCACTTATCAGAGAGTGAATATCATGTGTGTTCTTTTGTGACTGAGTTACCTCACTCAGGATGATATTCTCCAGATCCATCCATTTCCCTAAGAATTTCATAAATTCATTGTTTTAAGAGCTGAGTAGTACTCCATTGTGTCCATGTACCACATTTTCTGTATCCATTCCTCTGTTGAGGGACATCTGGGTTGTTTCCAGTTTCTGGCTATTATAAATAAGGCTGCTATGAACGTGATGGAGCATGTGTCCTTATTACATGTTGGAGCATCTTCTGGGTATATGCACAGGAGTGGTATGGCTGGATTCTCCAGAAGAACTATGTCTAATTTCTGGAAGAACCGCCAAACTGATTTCCAGAGTGGTTGTACCAGATTGCATTCCCACCAGCAAAGAAGTAGTGTTCTTCTTTCTCCACAATCTCTCCACCATCTGCTATCACTTGGGTTTTTTATCCTAGCCAATCTGACTGGTGTGAGGTGGAATCTCAGAGTTGTTTTGATTTGCATTTCACTGATGACTAAGGATGTTGAACATTTCTTTAGGTGCTTCTCAGCCATTTGGAGTTCATCAGTAGAGAATTCTTTGTTTAGCTCTATGCCCTATTTTTAATAGGGTTATTTGGTTCTCTGGAGTCTAACTTCGTGAGTTCTTTGTATACATTGGATATTAGCCCTCTATCAGATATAGGATTTGTAAAGATCTTTTCCCATGTTGGTTGTCGTTTTGTCCTATTGACAGTGTCTTTTGCCTTACAGAAGCTTTACAACTTTATGAGGTCCCATTTGTCAATTCTTGATCTTAGAGCAGAAGCTATTGGGGTTCTCTTCAGGAAAATTTCCCCTGTGCCTATTTACTCGAGATTTTCCCCCATTTTCTTTTCTGTTAATTTCAATATATCTGGTTTGATGTGGAGGTCCCTGATCCACTTGGACTTGAGCTTTATACAAGGAGATAGGAATGGATCAATTTGAATTTTTCTACATGCTAACTGCCAGTTGTGCTGGCACCATCTGTTGAAAATGCTGTCTTTTTCCCACTGTATGGTTTTAGCTACTTTGTCAAAGATCAAGTGACCATAGGTGTGTGGGTTCATTTCTGGGTCTTCAATTCTATTCCATTGATCTACCTACCTGTTACTGTACCAATACCATGCAGTTTTTATCACTATTGTTCTGTAGTGCAGCTTAAGGTCCGGGATTGTGATTCCACCAGAGGTTCCTTTATTGTTGAGAATAGTTTTGGCTATCCTGAGTTTTTTGTTGTACCAGATGAATATGCAAATTGCTCTTTCTAAGGCTGTGAAGAGTTTAGTTGGAATTTTGATGGGGATTGCATTGAATCTGTAGATTGCCTTTGGTAAGATGGCCATTTTTACTATATTAATCCTGCCAATCCACAAGCATGGGAGATCTTTCCATCTTCTGAGATCTTCTTCAATTTCCTTCTTCAGAGACTTGAAGTACTTGTCAAACAGATATTTTACTTGCACCGAGGTATTTTACATTATTTGTAACTATTGTGAAGGGTGTTGTTTCCCTAATTTCTTTCTCCATCTGTTTATCCTTTGTGGAGAGGAAGACCTCTGATTTGCTTGAGTTAATTTTATATCCAGCTACTTTGCTGAAGCTGTTTATAAGGTTTAGGAGTTCTCTGGTGGAATTTTTGGGGTCACTTAAGTATACTATCATAGCATCAGCAAATAGTGATAATTTGACTTCTTCCTTTCCAATTCCTATCCCTTTGATCTCTTTTTGTTGTCTAATTGCTCTGGCTAGGACTTCAAGTACAATATTGAATAGGTAGGGAAAGAGTGGGCAGCCTTGTCTAGTCCCTGATTTTAGTGGAATTGTTTCAAATTTCTCTCCATTTAGTTTGATGTTGGCTACTGGTTTTCTGTATATTGCATTTACTATGTTTAAGTATGGGCCTTGAATTCCTGCTCTTTCCAAGACTTTTATCATGAAGGGATGTTGGATTTTGTCAAATGCTTTCTCAGCATCTAGTGAGATGATCCTATGGTTTTTTTTCTTTGAGTTTGTTTATGTAGTAAACTACGTTGATGGATTTCCATATATTGAACCATCCCTGCATCCCTGGGTTGAAGCCTACTTGATCATGGTGGATGATCGTTTTGATGTGTTCTTTGATTCTCTTTGCAAGAATTTTATTGAGTATTTTTGCATCGATATTCATAAGGGAAATTGATCTGAAGTTTTCTTTCTTTGTAAGGTCTTTGTGTGGTTTAGGTATAAGAGTAATTGTGGCAGCATAGAACAAATTGGGTAGAGTGTCTTCAGTTTCCATTTTGTGGAATAGTTTGAGGAGTATTGGTATTAGGTCTTCTTTGAAGGTTTGATAAAACTCTGCACTAAAACCACCTGGTCCTGGGATCTTTTTGGTTGTGAGTCTATTAATGACTGTTTCTATTACATTAGCATATAAAGGACTGTTTAGATCATTGATCTGATCTTGATTTAACTTTGGTACCTGGTATCTGTCTAGAAAATTGTCCATTTCATCCAGGTTTTCCAGTTTTGTTGAATATAGGCTTTTGTAGTAGGATCTCATGATCTTTTGGATTTCCTCACTGTCTGTTGTTATGTCTCCCTTTTCATTTTTGATCTTGTTAATTAGGATACTGTCTCTGTGCCCTCTAGTTAATCTGGCTTAGGGTATCTATTTTGTTGATTTTCTCAAAGAACCAGCTCCTGATTTGGTTGATTCTTTGTATAGTTCTTTTTGTTTCTATTTGGTTGATTTCAGCCCTGAGTTTGATTATTTCCTGCCTTTGACTTCTCTTGGGTGAATTTGCTTCTTTTTGTTCTAGAGCTTTCAGGTATGCTGTCAAATTGCTGGCGTATGTGCTCTCCAGTTTTTTTTTTTTTTTTTGGAGGTCCTTATAGCTATGAGTTTTCCTCTTAAGACTGCTTTCTTTGTGTCCTATAAGTTTGGGTATGTTGTGGCTTCATTTTCATTAAACTCTAGAAAGTTTTTAATTTCTTTATTTCTTCCTTGATCAAGTTATCATTGAATAGAGTGTTGTTAAGCTTCCAAGTGTATGTGGGCATTCTATTGTTTATGTTGTTATTGAGGAGCAGCCTTAGTCCATGCTTATCTGATAGGATACAAGAAATTAATTCAATCTTCTTGTATGTGTTGAGGCCTGATTTGTGACGAATTATATGGTCAGTTTTGGAGAAGGTACCATGAGGTGCTGAGAAGAAGGTATATCCTTTTGTTTCAGGATAAACATTTCTATAGATATCTTTTAAATCCATTTGTTTCATAACTTTTGTTAGTCTCACTGTGTCCTGGTTTGGTTTCTGTTTCCATGATCTGTCCATTGCAGAGAGTGAGGTGTTGAAATTTCCCACTACTATTGTGTGCATTTTACTGTGTGCTTTGAGCTTTAGTAAAGTTTCTTTTATGAATGTGGATGCCCTTTGATTTGGAGTATAGAGGTTCAGAGTTGAGAATTCATCTTGGTAGATCATACCTTTGATGAATATGAAGTATCCCTCCTTACCATATTTGATCACTTTAGGGTAAAAGTCAATTTCATTCAATAATAGAATGGCCACTCCAGCTATTTTCTTGGGACCATTGGCTTGGAGAATTGTTTTCCAGCCTTTTATTCTGAGGTAGTGTCTGTCTTTGTCACTGAGGTGTGTTTCCTGTATGCAACAAAATTTGAGTCCTCTTTACGTACCCAATCTGATAGTCTATGTCTTTTTATTGTGGAATTGAGTCCATTGATATTAATTGATATTAAGGAAAAGTAATTGTTGCTTCCTGTTATTTTTTTGTTAGAGGTAGAACTCAGTTCATGTGGCTATCTTCTTTTAGTTTTCTTAGAAGATTACATTTCTGCTTTTTCAGGGATGTAGTTCCCCTCCTTGTGCTGGAGTTTTCCATTTATTACCCTTTGAAGGGCTGGATTTGTGGAAATATATTGTGTGAATTTGGTTTTGTCATGGAATACTTTGGTTTCTCCATCTATGGTGATTGAGAGTTTTGCTGGGTATAGTAGTCTAGGCTAGCATTTGTGTTCTCTTAGGGTCTGTATGACATCTGCCCAGGATCTTCTAGCTTTCACAGTCTTTGGTGAAAAGTCTGGTGTAATTCTGACAGGCCTACCTTTATATGTTACTTGACTATTTTCCCTTACTGCTTTTAGTATTCTTTCTTTGTTTTGTGCATTTGGTGTTTTAACTATTATGTGGCAGGAGGAATTTCTTTTCTCGACCAGTCTATTTGGAGTTCTATAGGCTTCTTGTATGTTCATGGGCATCTCTTTCTTTAGGTTAGGGAAGTTTTCTTCTGTAATTGTGTTGAAGATATTTACTGGCCCTTTAAGTTGGAGGTCTTCACTCTCTTCTATACCTATAATCCTTAGGTTTGGTCTTCTTATTGTGTCCTGGATTTCCTGGGTGTTTTGGGTTAGGATATTTTTGCATTTTACATTTTCTTTGACTGTTGTGTCGATGTTTTCTATAGTATCTTCTGCCCCTGAGATTCTCTCTTCTATCTCTTGTATTCTGTTGGTGATGCTTGCATCTATGTTTCCTGACTTCTTTCCTAAGATTTCTAACTCCAGAGTTATCTCTCTTTGTGATTTCTTAATTGTTTCTACTTCCATTTTTAGGTCCTGGGTGGTTTTGCTTAATTCCTTCACCTGTTTGTGTTTTCCTATAATTCCTTAAGGGATTTTTGTGTTTCCTCTTTAAGGGCTTCTACTTGTTTACTCGTGATCTCCTGTAATTCTTTATGGGATTTTTTTTGTTTCCTCTTTAAGGGCTTGTACCTCTTTACCTGTGTTCTCCTGTATTTCTTTAAGGGTGTTATTCATGCCCTTCATAAATTCCTCTAGCAACATCGTGAGATATGATTTTAGATCCAAATCTTGCTTTTCTGGTGTTTTGGGATATCCAGGACTTGCTGTGGTGGGAGTATTAGGTTCAGATGAAGCCAAGTAGTCTTGATTTCTGTTGATAAGATTCTTGCATTTGCCTTTTGCCATCTGTTGATCATCTCTGGTGTTAGATGTTCTTGGTGTGTCTGACTAGAGCTTGTTCCTCCTGTGGGTCTGTAAGCCTGTGTCAGTACTTCTGGGAGATCAGCTCTCCTCTGGTAAATCTGGGGCGCAGATGGGTGAGTCCCTGGGTTAAAGCACTCCCTGAAGGCAGGCTCTCCACTTGCAGGGAATGGGCAGAAAGTATTGCAGATCCACTGCTGTCACTAGGAGGCTGAGAGGATCCTGTCCCT
>JADRCD010209906.1:0-11476 GCA_019843815.1 Montemys delectorum | reverse complement strand
TGAGGTCAGGAGTGGTGATTTTCCCCCAGAAGTTTTTTTATTGTTGAGAAGAGTTTTTGCTATCCTAGTTTTTTTATTCCAGATAAATTTGCAAATTGCTCTTTCTAAGTCTATGAAGAATCGAGTTTCTTTTTGGAAGCACTCAAGAGCTATGAGTTTTCCTCTTAACACTGCTTTCATTGTGTTCCATAAGTTTGAGTATTTTGTGTCTTCATTTTCATTAAATTCTAGAAAGTCTTTATGTCTTTATTTCTTCCTTGACCAAATTAACATTGAGTAGGGCATTGTTCAGCTTCCATGTATATGTGGGCTTTCTATTGTTTTTGTTGTTATTGAAGACCAGCCGTAGTCCATGGTGACCTGATAGAATGCATGGGATTATTTCAATCTTCTTCTAAGCCTGTTTTGTGACCGATTATATGGTCATTTTTGAAGAAGATAGCATGAGGTGCTGAAAAGAAGGTATATTCTTTTGTTTTAGGATGAAATGTTCTAGAGATACCTTTTAAATCCATTTGGTTCATAACTTCTGTTATGTCAGTGTGTCTCCTTTAGCTTCTGTTTCCATGCTTAGATGTCCATTGATGAAAGTGGGGTACTGAAGTCTCGCAATATTATTATATGAGGTACAATGTGTGCTTTGAGCTTTAGTAAAGTTTCTTTTATGAATGTGAATGTCCTTGCATTTGGAGCATAGATGTTCAGAATTGAGAGTTCTTTTTCCTTTGATGAGTATGAAGTGTCCTTCCTTATCATTTTTGATAACTTTTGGTTGAAACTTGATTTTATTCGATATTAGAATGCCTACTCCAGCTTTTTTCTTGGAACCATTTGCTTGAAGAATTGTTTTCCACCCTTTTACTCTGAGGTAGTGTCTGTCTTTGTCACTGAGGTGTGTTTCCTGTATGCAGCAAAATTCTGGGTCTTATTTATGTATCTAGTCTATTAGTCTATGTCTTTTTATTGGGGAATTTACTCCATTGATGTTAGGAGATATTAAGGAACAGTGATTGTTACTTCCTGTTATTTTTGTTGCTAGAGGTGGGATTATGTTTGTGTGGCTATCTTCATTTTGGTTTGTTAAAAGAAAATTATTTTCTTGCTTTTTCTAGGGTGTAATTTCCCTCCTTGTATTGAAGTTTTCCATCTATTATCCTTTGTAGGGCTGGATTTGTAGAAAGAAATTGTGTAAATTTGGTTTTGCCATGGAATATGTTGGTTTCTCCATCTTTGGTAATTGAGAGTTTTGCTGGGTATAGTAGCTTGGTCTGGCATTTGTGTTCTCTTGGGGTCTGTATAACATCACAGGATCTTCTGGCTTTTAGAGTCTCTGTTGAGAAGTCTGGTGTAATTCTGATAGGCCTGCCTTTATATGTTACTTGACCTTTTTCCTTTACTGCTTTTAATATTCTTTGTTTTGTGCACTTGGTGTTTTGATAATTATGTCACAGGAGGAGTTTCTTTTCTGGTGCAGTCTATTGTATCTTTATGGGCATATCTTTTCTTTGTTTTTTGTTTTTGTTTGGAAGTTTGTTGGAGAGATTTACTGGCCCTTTAAGTTGGGAGTTTTCACTCTCTTCTATACCTATTATCCTTAGGTTTGCTCTTCTCATTGTGTCCTGGATTTCCTGGATGTTTTTAGTTAGGAGCTTTTTGCATTTTTCTTTTTTTTTTTTTTTTTTTTTTTTTTTTGACTATTGTGTGAATGCTTTCTATGGTATCTTCTGCACCTGAGATTCTCTCTTCTATCTCTTGTATTCTGTTGTTGATGCTTGCATCTATGACTCCTGATCTCTTTCCAAGGTTTTCTGTCTCCAGGGTTGTCTCTCTTTGTGATTTCTTTATTGTTTCTATTTCCATTTTTAGATCTTAGATGGTTTCATTAACTCCTTCACATGTTTGGTTGTGTTTTCCTGTAATTCTTTAAGGGATTTTGTGTTTCCTCTTTAAAGGCTTCTAGCTGTTTCCCTGTGTCCTCCTGTATTTCTTTAAGGGAGTTATTTATCTCCTTAAAGTCCTCTGTCAGCCGGGCAGTGGTAGCGCATGCCTTTAATCCCAGCACTTGGGAGGCAGAGACAGGCATATTTCTGAGTTCGAGGCCAGCCTGGTCTACAGAGTGAATTCCAGGACAGCCAGAGCTATACAGAGAAACACTGTCTAGAAAAAAAAAAAAAAAAGTCCTCTGTCATCATCATGAGATGTGATTTTTAAATTAAAATCTTGCTTTTCCCAGTGTGTTGGGGTATCCAGAGCTTGCTATATGGTGAGAGAACTATGTTCTGATGATACCAAGTAGCCTTGGTTTCTGTTGCTTAGGTTCTTGTGCTTGCTTCTCTTTATCTGGTTCTCTCTCGTGTTAGTTCTTCTTGCTGTCTCTGACTAGAACCTGTCCCTTCTATGAGCCTGTGATCTTAGGTGTGTCGGCACTCTTGGGGACCAGCTTTCTCCAGTCAGGACTTGGTTCCGGAGAGCTGTGCCACAGGTTTAACTCCATGATGTGGATGGAGACTGGAAGGATCCTGTCCCCAGTTGCTATGTGGTTCCTGAGCCCTGTAGTCTCCTGGCGATTCCCTCTTTGTTCAGTTATTCAAGCAAAAGTGTTCATCTAACTTGTTAACTTAGGAGTGCCTGAAGAGCATTATTATTACTACAAATTGACATCTTTGTATGGAGACTGTTTTACTGCAAGTGTGTATTTCCTTTATGTATTTTTATTATCATCTCTGAATCCACAGTTTATAAAATAAATACATTTCATAATTATTACTAAGTTCTAGCTGTTGCTGTCTTCCCAGTGTCTGGTCCATCCTTGAAAAGTCTCGTAGTCTTTTTTCATTCTTCTGTAAAACAGTATTTGTTTATTTGGTTTGTGACTTGGTGGTTTTTTTTCATTTCAGAGTTTCTCTGTGTGGCCCTGGCTGTCCTGGAACTCACTCTGTAGACAAAAAGAAAAGAAATAAGGATTAGCATCACAATGTGTATGCCTACACACAGACACACTTAGTTAAAAATAAAATATTTTTTAAAACTACAGACCTAAGGTATCAAGAACTGTATTGCTAGGCAATGGTGGTGCTTGCCTTTAATCCCAGTACTTGGGAGACAGAAGCAGGCCTATCTCTGCATACGAGACCAGCCTGGTCTCCAAAATGAGTTCCAAGACAGCTAGAGCTACACAAAGAAACCCTGTCTCAAAAACAAACAAAAACCATAACCTGATTCTAGCCATCTTATGGTTTTTTGAGCCTTTTTATTTCTCTCTCTCTCCCCCCCTCTCCTCCCCTCTATGTCTGTCTGTCTCTCTCTCTCCCCTCTGTCTGTCTGTCTGTCTGCCTGCCTCTATCTCTCTCTCCCGTCTGTCTGTCTGTCTGTCTTCCTATATCTTTCTTCCTCTCTTACCCCATAGGAAGGAGTGAGTTGGCATTTGGTCCAAGTTTTAGCAAGTCCAATTTCGTCTCAGTAAAGTACTGGTTGAATTATCAGAAACCATGCTTCTGTATAATAGACAACAGTTTACAAATCTGTTGTGTATGCCTTAGCAGCTTGTAAAACAGTATACCACCTTTAGTTTGAATAATATCAGGTTGGTAAAGCATTATGATTTTTATGTTGTTAGACACTTTGTACCTTGATTTATCAAACATAAAACATTAATAGTTTTATAGCTATGTAGAACTTTTATACATTAATTTAGCCTGTATTTTGAAACAAAATTAAGACTTTGAGATTCAGACCAAGTTAAGAAAATGGTACTTATAAAAAACACACTTATCTGATGTGCAAATGTATCTAACATATATAATATTCCTATTGTGTAAGACTAGTGGTCATTTAGACTTCTTCCTAAATAGTTATATAAATGGGCCCTTTCATTGTTAAAAGCCTGAGAAAATTAACAGTACAAAATAACAACAACCAAAAAAAAGCTATTATAGCTTAAATATAATATTTACATTACATAATCATGGGTATAAAAATATTAATGAGAATAATTATCAGTATTTAATCATTGGCTTAAAATGTAGGTGAAAGGCTAGGCATGGTAGGAGGCAAAGGCAGGAGGATCTCTTAAGTTCAAACTGGCCTAGTCTGCATAGAGAGTTCCAGGACAGCCAGAACTGAATAGAGACCTTGTTCCAAATTCATACATATACATACACACGCACGCGCGCAGACACACACACACGCATATATACATACCTTGTCCCAAATGAATGTAGGTATATAAAAAATGTTTGATACTAAGTATATAAAATCTAATGTAAAGCTCCACAGCTTCCATTCCAGATGCTTACTCTTACTGTATAAAAAAAGTTTATTGAGTTTTATAGTCTTGGATCTGATTAATTTTGGCATGTGATTTTTTTTTTAATTGCTGCAGTATTTTCTATAATAAAGTACTTAAATGTAAATTTTAGAATCTTCATTTTGCTGTTCTTGCATATAGGTGCCTGGAATACTTACTAAGAAATGATGCAAATCCTGGGATCCGAGACAAGCAAGGCTACAATGCAGTTCACTACTCAGCTGCATATGGTCACCGTCTGTGTCTTCAATTGGTAAGATTCTGAATTCTCATGACAGGACTAGTATGAGTTTTTAATTTAGTAATATAACTAAAAGGAGACTACGTGATCCAGAAAACATTCAGTTTTGTTCTTTAACATTTTCAGACTCCATTTACGTCTTAAATTCATGGTTGCTTCAGTAAGATAACTCTTCTCTTTTCATTTTAGAAAAAGAAAAAAATTATGTCACTGAGCCCTGTGTGGTAGCACGTGCCTATAATCTTGGTCCTTGAGACGCTAAAGCAGGACTATTGTAAATGCTAGTCTAGCCTGTGCTGCAGTGAGACATTGTCTAAGTGATGTAGTATTTAATCTTTTGAGGAAAAGTCAGGCACAGCAGTGTACCCTTGCAGTCCTGATTGCAAGGCTGAGGAAGGACACTGGCTGGAGTCCAGGCCATCATAGTGAGACACTACCTCAACCAAACAAACCAACCAACAACAAGAACAAAAACAGATAAATCTCTGAAGAAGGCTCCTAAAATGGTGTTGTGTTTCTTGAGACAGTCACACAAAATCAGGCTGGTCTGCAGCAAGCTATATAACTGAGGATGACCTTGAACCTTTGTTCCTCCACCTCCTGAATTGGACCATGCACTGGCACAGCTAGTTTATGTGGTGCTGGGGATTCAGTTCATGCAAGAACACTACCAACACTCCTCTACTACTGGCCTCCAGATCTACCTAATAGTCAACATCTACATCTATTGCGTTTATTTCTATCCTTTTAAATACAGATTTTCCATAGTTCTTTTAAAGATGTAACTGTATCTTACTTGAAAAGTAAAAATAAAAGCCCCTAAAAGAGTTAGATTTCTCCCATATGTTTAGAGAACTCTGCAAGGTCCTTTCATTTCCTAGTTCTTCCTAATAAAGGATAGTCTGTTTCTACAAAAGAAGCTTGAATTTCAACCATGGTCTTGTCCTGGAGTAGATACCATCCCAGACCCTACTGTGCCAAACTGGAAGGGAAGGAATGAATTAAAATAATACTCTTGTGTGACAGATCTTTCAGGTTAAAGCTTCCTTTATAGACAAATAATAGGCATTGCTTCCTTTCAATAGAAAATAAAATTGAAGGTACATAGGATGGTCAACATATTTAATATAGCATTTAATGTGCCACTATAAAAATAACACATATTTTATTATAGGTTACTATAGTTCTTTAGAATAAAATCTTAGGCTATGTATATAGATGTGTTGTCTACTGTAATGTCTAATTATCTATGTAAAAGACATCTTTTCTAGAGGCAAAGAAAGCGTGAGTTTAAAACAAACTAACAAAGCACTCTATCAATAAAGGTGTCAAATATATTTATATATATATATAAATAACTTTGTTAAATGCCATTTCTAACTTTTATTTCAGATTGCAAGTGAAACTCCTTTAGATGTTGTAAGTATCAATCGATTCCCCCAATATTCAAAATAGGCTAGTCAAGATAGTGTGTTTCTCTGTTCTCATTAGAACTAAAATTGGACACTGAAAACAAGACAGTGACAAGAATGTGTGTTCAATAAGGGAAGGCATTTACCTGATGGAAGTATATTTTCCCAAACTCCTAATTAATAAAGCTTTTATGTCTTGGTTAGGGTTTTACTGCTGTGAACAAACATTATGACCAAGGCAAGCCTTATAAAGGACAACATTTAATTTGGGCTGGCTTACAGATTCAGAGGTTCAGTCCATTACCATCAAGGTAGGAGTATGGCAGTGTCCAGGCAGGCATGGTGCAAGAGGAACTGAGAGTTCTACATCTTCATTTGAAGGTTCCTAGCTGAAGACTGACTTCCAGACATCTAGGATAAGGGTCTCAAAGCCCACGTCCACAGTGACACACCTACTCCAACAAGGCCACACCTCCTAATAGTGCCACTCCCTGGGCCAAGCATTTACAAACCACTACATCTTACTATTGCAGTTCTCCTGAACTGTGGGCTTACTTACTGTGGTACTCTACAGTGGATTAGAATGAGGGATAGGAGAAGTAACTACTATGAAATATTTAAAAGTATCGTTCCTAACATTCTTAAATGTCTCTCTTTCTAACTTTTAATGTCTCTTCTTTTTTCAGTTAATGGAAACCTCGGGAACAGACATGTTGAGTGATTCAGATAATAGAGCAACAATAAGCCCTTTACATTTGGCTGTACGTACTACTTTTATAGCCAACTTAATAGTTCACTACAGATCTCCACTATCTACTTGTGTTTTCTCAAACTAATGCCCTAGACAATTTGGTTGTTATAGTAATTATCATTACTTTAAGATTACATTAGAACTTTAAGAACTTGTTTAGTGCACCCTTAGTTATCTACTTCTCGATTTCCTTTAAGCGGTGGTTCTTGGCTCCCTCAAGCCCTGCTTTTAAGTGAGAAAATATGATTTTGATATGAATTTAAAATGTGCCTCCCCATAGGAGGACTGTAATTTGTTAAGCAGATAATATACACCACCCAGTTTCTGTAAATTTCAGCAGTTGTTGGCTTGCTTGTGGCCGTGAGTGCTGGCTAATTATAGAGTCAGTGCTCCTTCACTCTTTTTGGTACATACTCTATAATTTCCCATCCATCATCAGATTCCTCCTGAGTGCCAGTCACTTAGACACAAGATTAGGAGATACTAAGTAAAACCCATATTAGCTCCTCTATACTAAAAGAATTTATTTTTAAGACAAATTTGGGTGGAGGATTTTAATCATCAGAAGACTAGGATATATGACTAGATATTTATATGACCCCTGGTGTTAAGTACAGAACTTTACTTAACAGGATCACTAGAAGTTCAGTAATGCATTTGTTTCTTTTTCACCTGTTCTGTAACTTTTTATCTTAATTTTCTCCTTGCATATGATCAAACACTGACATTCTGAATCTACCTCTTGCTCCCCTCACCCACCTTAGTTATCTAAATTACCAATAAGGTCCCTGGCTTAATTAGGGTTTCTGTTGCAATGATAAGACAGCATGACCAAAAGCTAATAGGAGAATGTCTTAGTTACTGTTACTATTGCTGAGAAGAGACACCATGACCAAGGCATTTTATAGAAGGAAGCATTTAACTGGGGACTTGTTTACAGTCTCAGAGGGCGAGTCTATGACCCATTATGGCATGGAGCATGGTGACCAAAGCAACTCTTATAAAGGAAAACATTTCATTGGGGCTGGCTTACAGTGTCAGAGGGTTGGTCCATTATCATCATGGTGGGAAGTATGGCAGTGTCTAGGTAGACTTGGTGCTGGAAAAGGAGCTGAGAACTCTACATCTTGATCTGTAGGCAGCAGAAGGGAACTGTCTTCCACACTGGTTGGAATTTGAGCATAGGAAAGCCCACCTCCACAGTGACACACTTTCTCCAACCAGGCCACACCTCCTAATTGTGCCACTCTCTGTGAGGCAAGCATCTAAACACATGGGTCTATGGGGGCCATACCTATTCAGCCCACCATAATGTCTCATTCTAAGAGACTTTCAGAAATTAGTTGAAATAGTTTACTTTCTTTTATTATTATTTTCACCATACCTTTTCAACCTGATACAGTGAGACACTGGAATGAGGTCTTAGGAAAGTGTTATTTCTTCCTAAATTTGTTGGTACTAGACATACAGGCTTTTCCTTTGGGCCCATAGAGAAGCTAATGAGGGGAAGAGCCCTATAACAAAGCATTGTCATTTTCTATCCTTATCTTTTGGTTTTTGGGTTTTGGGGTTTTGTTTGTTTGTTAAATCTGTCTTCTGCATGTCCACTGATTCCTCAAAGCTCGTTCTTGGAGTAGCATGAGTTCTTTCACTTTATATTGCCAAGTAAAATTGGATGTGAATCTAGAATGAATTCTGTTGTCTACACTCACTTCAATCTTTGAGATAGTTAACCTTTTGAATCATTAAACTTCCTACATAGACATCAATAGAACCAAGCTTTCTCTTTGCTTATACTCTCTAGCTTTTTCTTTCTTTCTTTTAGAGTGGGTATCCTGAACCCTCTGTACCCATCTTCAGTCCATCTCATAAATGATTCGATTCTGTCCTACCTTTGCATGAGTTCTAGAAATTTAGCTTAAGTCACTAGGCTTGTGTACCAAGTACCATTACATACAGAACTATTTTGCCAGCCTGCTTTTTGGACATTTTGTACAAGTAGTGCTTTATTATCCCTGAAAGCTTATTGCTTACAGTATCTTACCCAGTATAAATTATATATGTATCATTAACATCTTGTAAAATGGATTGTCTACAAAGCTTCTAGGCTGTGTAATGAAGGGAGCTCCATTTTTTCTGACAGATCTTTTTTTTTTTTTAAGATTTATTTATTGTTATACATAAATAAACTGTAGCTGTCTTCAGATGCACCAGAAGAGGACATCAGATCTCATTACGAGTGGTTGTGAGCCACCATGTGGTTGCTGGGATTTGAACTCAGGACCTTCAGAAAAGCAGTCAGCCATCTCACCAGCTGCTGACAGATCTTTTTAAGTCTCACAGTTATCACCGTGCCTGACAAATATTCTACCAGGTCTCAGTTCAATACTTTTGTGCTGAAAGATAAGCTTGTGTTTGAGCTCTGGCACATTATGGAATAAATGTAGTTGTTTAATGAGAAATATGAGAAACCAGGATGAGCACTGGCTCATCTCAGATTACTCTTCTGTCCTTGTGATTTAAGTCCAGTAACTCTCTGCCAAGAACTCAGTGTCCCTGTGACCAACCACACTGATCAAGAGCAGGAGTTTTCTGGCCCTAGCTTTACAACCAGAGTTTTTAATGACTTCATGTCACATCCATGTTTTGATGACTGCCATGATTCAAGCATTGTAACCACCTGTCATTTGAGGTTTTATTATTTATAGAGTATGTATTCCTTAATATGGGAGAGTACTAGTGATTATTACAAAATAAAGATCTATAGTTTAAATTTTCTGTCTTTTCAGTATAGAAGTTCGTATTATGTCTGGCATAACAATGTAAAGATAAATGGCTTTACATTTTGTAATGCAGTGGGTTAATGGGCATGTAACTCTAATAAACTTACTTCCTTACTTACCTAACATACACAAGTCCTTAGTTGCCATCCCCAGAACTGGGGGGGGGGGGGGATCTACTTAGGGAGTTGATCTAACATACATATTTTTATTTCTAGGCTTATCATGGTCACCATCAAGCCCTGGAAGTGTTGGTACAGTCTTTGTTAGATCTTGATGTAAGAAATAGTAGTGGTAGAACACCCTTAGATCTTGCAGCATTTAAGGGCCATGTTGAATGTGTGGATGTACTCATTAATCAGGGAGCTTCAATCCTCGTAAAAGATTATGTTTTGAAGAGAACACCTATCCATGCAGCAGGTATGCCAGATTTGATATACTTTTGGTACTGCTACTGGTAATTGTGTTTACTTCTTATGTTAAGTAGTTAAATGATTGTATTCTGATGGAAAAACAGCAGCAAGACAACACTTTAAAAAAAAATAAAATGGAAGTTATTTTAGATTAACATGTACTCTAGTGGCAATCATTAATGTTTTAAAAATATATCTTTATTTTTAAGACTTACTTGAATTTCATATGTATGAATGTATGAATATATATGTATATGCCACATATGTGCCTTGTGTTTATGGAAAACAGGTGTCCAATTCCCCAGAACTGGAGTTATGGGTAAGCTGTAATGTCACTGTTAGGGACCTAACCCAGGTCCTCTGTAAGAGTACCAAACGTTCTTGACCACTACACCATCTCTTTAGCCCTAATAGATGTTTTTGCTTATTTTACTAGTCTAGTACACTGCATTAAATGCTTAGAAAAAATTTATAGAATGTTAACTTCTGCAAGAACCACCCCCAGATTGTAATTTTGTAATATTGGGAATGTATGAAAAATGTAGGAATCTATAACCAAGTTACTCATATATGAGAAAAGACTGGAAAGGGGGAGGAGAACAACCATAGAAAAGACTACTACCAGCAGTATATAAATAGAAGACACACATTTCCCAACTCCTTACGGAAATTACTATAAGGCCGTATTCATTTTCAGTAGCCAAGACTGGTAGGAACAATTGAAAGATAGTAGTCAAGCCAAGTGATGTTGGCACGTGCCTTTTATCCCAGCACTCAGGAAGCAGAGGCAGCTGGATCTCTTGAATTAGAGGCCAGCTTGGTCTTCAGAACGAATTACAGGACAGCCAGGGCTACACAGTGAAACCCTGTCTTGAAAAAATAAAACAGAAAGAAAGGAGGGAAGGAAAAAAAGAGAGAAAAAAGAAAAATAGTAGCCAGAGGTTTTCTTAGTTCCTATCTTTAGTAATCTGATTCAGTTCACTTTGTGTTTATGGAGTGATCTTTAAGGAATTACTCAAATATATTACTTGAGTTCTATTTGTACTGTTTGGATACATTTTACAAAACTATAGAAATGTAGAACATGCTGTTGCTCCCAGAAAAGCTTTAAAAACTATTGGATATTCAGCCGAAGGTTAGAAACAACTGTTTTAATGAACATTTAAACTCTCATAATAAATGTTTTTAAAAACTATCAAGTAGTATGAATAAGAAGTCATTTTCTATTATAAGTAAGAGTAGAGGCATATAAATCTTTATCTACAAAATTATACTGTAGCCACAGGTTATTTACAGAACTAATTTAAAGCTTTAAATGAAGTATTTATTACCCCCACCACACACACACATGGATGAATGACTTGTTCCCATCAGCCTACACCAACTTAGAACTCTGCTGTATGTAGCCCATGATTGCCTCAAACTGACAATTTTCCTACATCAGCCTCTGTCTCAAGTGCTGGGAATATAGGCATCAGCAGCATTTTGAAAGATAAAGAGCTCTGAGACAAATGTACTGTAAGTGCTGCCCATCATATAAAACAAAAAACACTTGATGAAACTGTGTTTCTAT
>JADRCD010209902.1:0-13839 GCA_019843815.1 Montemys delectorum | reverse complement strand
TTGAACATTTGGGGGACAATTTCTTTGATGTCTTAGGCTCTTAAATCCAGTGCCTGAGGTCGTCAATGATTGTTTCTATTACCTATTGATTTCTTTCTCTTCTGTTGTTCACCATGCTTTATAATTTTTTTTTTTTTTTTTTTACTGCCCATTGGATGATTCAAATGGCATATGTGCTAGAGATTCTGTAGATTAGAGGTTATATCCAGCAGGGGGTAGAGGTACCTGCATGCTGCTACAAAGACTTCACCAGAGACAATTAGATAGTAACAAGCACAAGAAGAGAATTTATTCAGAAAGATGAACTTCCAAAGAAGGCAAGCTGGGGTAGGCTTTGCCGTTTCCCAAAGGATCTGGGCTTTCTGTATATAATTTGCCCGTCGCACGCCGTTCTCCATAGAACTTGACGTGGTGTATGTCATATTATTGTCTTAGCTCCCTAGCCAGAGTGAGATTTATTATTACTATGAGCCACGGGTTGTTTCCCGATACTCTGGAGTGCCTCTGGGTTTGCCTCAGCCGGGAATTCCAGCCTTGCTCTTTGCCACAGTGCTTTGTAAGGCTTTTACCTACTTCCTAGGCCTTGCTCTCTGCCCTACTCACCTGCCTCATTAGCATCTTTGCGTTCTGATTGTTTTCTCCCCGCCCGAAGGATGGCCGCTGTTGATGTTGTTTGTTTAAGAACTTGGCTTGCAGTCAATCTGGGTTTGTTCTGTGACACATGGGAATGGATATCTCTGCTGGTTTTACTATTGCTTTTCTTTTCTTTTTTAAAGGCTGACTTTCTAGGAGTCACCCTATATATTGACAAGCGATTGCTAAATGTTACACTCAAATACAAAGATCTAGAAGGGCCTTTCCTTCTACTGACGGATCTGTATGTACATTAGGTAATGTGGCCAAAGTTTAAGCTCTTCTCATTTGACCCAGTTCCTGCAGTCTCCCTTCTCTTGTGTGCCCAGGCAGGAATGTGGAAGTAGCTCAAGTTCTTGTCTCCTGGTCGCTCCCATGTCTGTAACTTTGGTAGGAGCCTATGGACGTGTCAAGCCCACGGGGCCTCCTTTCCTTCTAGATCTGTCTGGCAAAGCCCTTGTCAATCTGGCTTGTTCCAGGTGGGACCATGCTCTCAGGCTGCCCAGATGACGTCAGGGTTTCCCCGTTTACTTCTAAAGACAGCTTTTCTGCTTTCTCTACATCAGCCCAGCCTCCGCTGTAAACACAGCTCCTAGCTTTCATGGCTTGTCCGGCGTCACACGGATGGCTTCTGAAATGTTCATGGTTCTTTCATATAAGGGCATAACATCGACAGAATGTGACTTTTAAGTTTCATTTTGAATGTGTTTCCTAAGCAATTGCAAGTGTAAGTCAACAGAAACCTAATCTTTTTATTGTTTCAGATCTCGAGTTCCACCTATAAAGACAGGAATGAGGAATATAGGCAGCAGTTCACACACCTGCCGGACTCGGAGAAGCTGATAGCAGGTACTCGGGGCTCCAGACAAACAGACATGATGGACAGCATGAAGAGAAATCTGAGGCCTTCATGTTCGATAGGGACTGCTTTGTAAGGAAAGCAGTGTGTATTTTACGGTTAGATGAGTGTAAGCCACATGTAACCAGGGGAACAGTGACTTCTGATCTATGAGATATTAACGTGCTAACTAAGAAGAAATGTGTGCTCGTGGTTCCTTCAGTCCCTCTATATAAGGCTTTGAAAGGAACATTTAGATTTGATATGGCAGCTCTCCTGAGAAAAGTACACTCCTCAACAAGTGCACTGATAGACCAATAAGAATGTTCTAGGGATAAATTTATGAATAAGTCATTATCCATGTTCCGGTTCATGCAGAATTTTTATACATGCTATCCTCTCCAGTAACAAATTTAGTCAATTTTATAACAGAAATGCTTTATTGTGTATCTGTTTTTACATACACACACACACACACACACACACACACACACTCTCTCGCACACACACACACAGGCATGGAGGTGTGCTTGTGTGTGAAGGCCAGGGACCAATGCCGAATGCCTTCCAAATCAGCTCGCCTTATGTTTTGGGGACTGGGTCTCTTGTTGAACCTGTAGCTCACCAATTGGCTCCATTCCTCTTGTCTTCTTCCGCAGGGCTGAGATTCTACGTGCACCACCACACTCAGCTTTACATTTTTAAAATTTTATTTTACTTTATTATTTTTATGTCTGTAGTTGTTCTGCCTGCAAGAGGGCATCAGACCCCTTAAGACTGAAGTTGCAGATGGTTGTTAGCCACCGTGTGGATGCTGGGGATCGAACCTGGACCCTCTGGAAGAGTCGCCAGTGCTCTTAACCATTGGACTATTACCCCAGCTCCCACATCTGGATTTTTATATGGCTTCTGGGGAATGAAATCAGGTCTTATGTATCCAGGTTAGCCTCAAAGGATAACCCTGAGCTCCTGATTCTCCTGTCTCTACCTCCCAAGTGCTGTGATTACAGACATATGTCACCACTCCCAGCAGAAGCAATATATTTTTATAATAAGAACTTTACATAGGAAATTGAGAGAAAAGTGGTGGTGGGTACGGAAGGCTTTGGAGGGAAAGGAGAGCCAGTTGTCCTTTTGTTGTAGTGGAAGGAAACAATTACAACTTTTTTTTTTCCATGTTACAAATGTTCTTGCTAGCCTCCCACTTAAAACAGAAGACTTTTCCCAGAAACCGTTCTAAAATGTATCCTGTTGGTTCCTACCCTGTTTTGTTTTGTTGAGACAGGGTCTTTCTATGTATCCCTGCTGGCCTGCAACTTTCTATGTAGATCAGCTGACCTCAAACTGGGAGCTATCCTCCTGCCTCTGCCTTCTAAGCACTAGAATTACAGGTGTGTTATCACCACCCGCTGGTGATTTTTGCCTTTTCAAAAGTTGCTAATTTCATTGTACACTCCTTGTAACAGTGGAGAGCCACCCAGGAAAATGGGGGAGAAACAAGTTGGCTCTTGTAACTGTATAATTTGGCTAGTATTTTGTCTTTTGTACATTTTTTCAGTGTGTATGTTTCTTTTTAAAAAGTTAGATATTTGCATCTGTTTAAACATGTTTAATGTAGACATTTAGAACCTGTTGTAAAGGGGAGAATGGCTGCACAGGGAACATATTCCGGGTGTCAGATGGTTCTGTATCATATTTTGGTTACATGACTGTTCATCAGCCACATCTTTATGCATGAACTTTGTTACTTAAAATTTTTAGAAATTACTGAGGTCTCGTGAACATCCTGGTTGTAACAATGATACTATTTGTGTTATAAATGAGTGAACCCATTCCAGCCACGAGTGGCTCAGTATATACATAGTTGCCCTTTGCTATTTCAGGAGATTGGGTCCAAGAAGTTCCCTCAGATGCCAAGGTCCATGGATACCCAAGCTCTTGTGAAAAATAGTGTAGCATTCACGTGGAACCCAAGCACATCCTTTTATGTAGTTCAAGTCATCTCTGAATTACTATTAATGGCTCACACAATGTAAACAAGACGTAAATGGTTGTTATATGTATACATAAATGTTTAGGGAATCGTGACCTGAAAAAAAGTTTGCCCATGTTCAGTACAGATGCAGTTCTTTTTAAAAAGAAACATTAAAACATACCTTTGTGATTTAGTCTGAGAAGGTAGAAGCCATGTCTATGGGGGGCTGACTCTGCCTGTCTATTCCCTATCTTTGTCTGCTAAGACTCTGGCAGCTTGGAAACAAGTCGAGAGCTCAGGTCTTCAGTCTTTTTGTTTGTTTTGTTTTGGAGACAGAGTTTCTCTGTATAGCCCTGGAACTCACTCTGTAGACCAGGCTGGTCTCAAACTCAGAAATCCGCCTGCCTCTGCCTCCCAAGTGCTGGGATTAAAGGCTTGCGCCACCACCACCTGTCCACATCTTGAGTCTTAAAACATCCCTCTCCCCAAAGAAACTTCTGGAGCAGTAACAACTTGAGACCAGTGAGGATGGAGCACGTTTATGGTTATAGTATCAATGGTGGGTTAAGAAAATGGAAACAGGCAGCAACTTGGAACAATGCCTGATAATCAAAGTTAGAATAGCTTAAGCAACAAAATAATGATTTGGGATAATGAACCAAAGAATGAAATAAATGTCTATGAGTCCATATTGTTATGAATAAATGCTTGAATAATTAAACAGTTATGGAGGAGTAACATAACAATCTTCCCTAAACGTTCAGAAGTTTAGGGACTGGAGAGACAGCTTCATTGGTGAAGTGTCTGATGAACAAGCACAGGGACCTGAATCAACCCGAGAACTCATATAAAAGCCATGTGTGGGGATGCTCTCCTGTGACCCCTGCAGCAGGGGAGCAGGGAGGAGGAGACAGGCCAATCAGTGAAGCTCATGGCTAGTTACCCTAGATAAATCAGTGAACTTCAGGTTCAATGAGAGACCCTGTCTCAAAACAATGAGATGGATCAGTGGTTAAGAGCACTGGCTGAGTTCACTCTTTCAGAGGACTTGAGTTCAATTCCCTGCACCCACACAGCAGCTTACAACTGTCTGTCTTTCCAGTTCCGGGGGACTGGACACCCTCATATGGACATACATTCAGGTAAAACACCAATGTACATAAAATTAAAAAATAAAGAAAATATAGGAACTGGAAATCAGTCATTTGGACTTGGCAAATTACGGGTTATTGGTGACAAGGAGGAGGAAGATGGGGAGGAAGTAGCAGCTGGGATCTAGTGAATAGCTAGTTACATACCTAAGGTTAAGGTCTCCTCACTTCTCATTCTCCATACCTACATGGCTGAGGAGAATTTCGCCTCACATGTGACATACAGATGGACAAAGAGGTACTTTCACAATGAAAACCTTTCTCAAACATGCTAATTAAGCACCGTTTGGTGCTCAACGCTGACCACATTTCAAGGCCCTTAGCCTCCTCTAATAGATAGATGTAGCCCTTGTAATTAGATTGTTTGTTAATTCTTCTCAGGCATAAGTGCAAAATGATAGCTGTTTCTAACTAACCCTTGGAAACAGTTTCCCAGCCCAAGTGCTTACTAGCCCCAGCGCTGTTTAGTTGTGAAATCAGGCACATTTGTGGTACAATGGTCATAGGCATCTTAGAAAATGTCCAAGTGTCTGCATTAGCGTGGCCTTTTCTTTATTCTCAAGAAAATAGCTTCTTTTATTGACTAATCTTGATCAAAGAAATATTCATTAAAATCTACAATGAGCTTGAGCCAGTAACTTTACTTGTGGAAAAATTACCCATGTAGGAGCATATATGGATATGCTGAGTGGGGTGGGGCTAGGGCGTGGGGAAGGGGCCTTGAGAGAGATGATTAAATTATAAATAGCACGTATATATTTGGAGTTTTATTCTTTATTCACTCATTTTATATGACAGGCATCTGCTTCCTGTCTTCTAAAACTGTGTAAAATCTTCCAGTCCACTAATGTACCTTCCCGCCCCATGCCCAGCCCTGTTTTGAATTTAATTAAATGTTGTCTTTGACATCTCTAAAGGAGCTTGTACAAAAGGAGTAAATAAATGTCTAACTACTATTCCTTCCAACGTGCAGTGGTTCTATGCACTATTTTTTTTTTTTGTCTTTTTAAGTAGTGGTATTCATACCTTTAAATTTATTTATTCCTTTAAAAAAATTGTTTGGAAGACTGTTCTTTTGCTTTGTGATGTTGTTGCTCAAACCTTACATTGTGAGTGCTGTGGCTATCTAAGTGAACAAGGTAGAAGTCTAGGCAGGACAGTGTCGTATGAGGACATGTAATCCAGTACAAAATCCCTTGCTGACACAGAGTACCTCTCCAAAAAGGCAGGAGGATAAGCATAATAATAAAAAGAGCAATTTGTTATTGATTAAGCATAAACTAGAATATGAGCCTGCCATGTTGATACAGGTCTTCAAATCTAGGATTTGGAGGCAGGGGATGCCAAGTTTCAGGCCCACCTACGATACGCAATGAGTTCATCGCCGATCATTGGTACCCTGTCTAAAAACAACAATAATAACAAAGAAAAGCGTACAAACAAAACAAAACTCAGAATGTGGTGTGTGTGACATCACAAAAACTGACAGCCCTGCGGATACATTGGGCTGGAAACCCAACTCCTTAGGACCAATATAGCTGGGTGCTGAGCATGCCTTCAGTGGGGAGAGCGTTTGCCTTGTGGGTTCCATCCCCAGCACCATGTAGACAGGATGTGGTGGCACAGGCCTATAATTCCAGCACTGGAGGGGCGGAGGCCAGAGGATTAGAGGTTCAAAGTGAGTTTGAGGCATCTTGCTTATTTAATGTAATGCTTGCTTATTAATGTATATTGTATTGATTCGCTCCTGGATTCTCTTCCTGCTTTGTTCTGTATTTTTTATTTTGTGATTATGAAAATAAATCTTTATAGACATTAGAGCCATTTAATTGTGCTATAATTGATCATGTTATTGCTACAAAATTGAGTAAAAGCAAGATGTGTCAAAGTGACCCAAGGAGCTTGGTTAATTTCTTGCGTTTCACGACAGCTTTCTGGTAAGCCATTAGGAAGTTACAATGTCTGTAACAAATGATTTTTGATAAGCATTATTTTCTTATTTCATTCTAGGTGAATCAGGTTCTTGATATAACTGATCAGGTAGAACATTACCTCCTGAAATGGCAATTATTTTTATAGTAGATACTCATTTCTAAGTAGCAAAGCTGGGAGCACAAAAAATGCATAACTTTTGTTCTTTTAAAAGAAAATGCTCTATCTTTTATGTGTAATATAATGCCTTTGCTATCTTTTATATGTATTTAGTTTTCTTTGACACAATTTTAAGCAATTTTACTGTGGTCTATCATAATTCAGTCATCTCTTTATTGATCTTTGAATTCTTTTTTTTTTTTAAAGATTACTTATTCAGGGAAATCATTCCTGATAATGGTTCTCCATATCTCCCCCTCAGCTGTGTAACAGCTCTTGTTATATATCTTTACACTTTGGCCACCATCTTACTTGTCTTTGTATCTGTTGATGGTTACTCTTCACTGTCACCTTGATTGGATTTGATCTCCTAGGAGACACATCTCTGGTTGTGTCTGAACGTCACACCACTCCATCCATGAGCTGGGTCCTGTAACTGAACTAGAGGGGAGAGCAGCTGAGCGCAGTGATTCCCATTTCTCTGCTTCTCCAACCTGCTCCCACCCTGTGCCTTCCCTAACACGGGAGACTGGGCTCCTGAACTGTTGTAGTTACTTTTCCTGTTGCTGCTCTAAAATCCCCCAACAAAAGCAACTTGAAGGAGGACATCTTCACTTTGGCTCATAGTCCGTTATGGTGTGGAAGCCCTGGTGTTGGGCGCTGGAGGGGGCTTGTTTCATTGCACTCATGATAGGAAGCATGGAGTTCTCTCCATCGTATACAGTTAGGAACCCCAGCCTATAGAATGGTACCACCCATATCCAGGGAGGGTCTCACTTGCTCAGTTAATCTGATTGAGACAATCCCTCACCGGAATGCCCAGAGGTTTATCTCATAGACAATTCCAGATCCTAGCAGGATGACAATACCAACCATCATGCTTATCTTTCATTTACAAAGTTCCAGGAGGGTAAGAAGTATTTCCGATGAACTTAGGTGCCCAACAAATTAGCTGGCCTAGAATGTATGGATGAATTAATGAATGAATGAACAAACGAATGAATGAATGAACGAGTGAGTGAGTGAGCATCCCACGAGCTGGAGTAGTATAAGGTTTATTTAGTTGTCCGACTTTTGTGAATGACTGTCTCTTATCTTCGTCTCCATAGATTACGCTTGCGCTCTTCAGAAGGATATCTTGCTTCAGGGGCGGCTGTACCTTTCAGAAAACTGGCTGTGTTTCTATAGCAACATCTTCAGATGGGAAACTACAGTAAGATATGTTTGCATTTGATTTGTTGATAGAAATAACTGCATAGTTAGAATAAACAGTATTCTTAAAAGGAAGGTATTTAAGATGATTCAAAAGTAAAACCATATATATTTGCCTATCTATGTTTATGTAAGTGTAATGTGTTTATGTATGCACAAATGTATAATGTGTTTTTCTAATTTTAACACTTCAAGCCCCATTTGCACTTACTGCAGTTAGGTTGGAAGGGGCGTGGCTGTCAAAACCATGGTTACCCGACAGACTGTCTAGATTGTGCTTGAGAGTTTAAATGTGGACCCTGAACTCCCACGACATTCACACCCAATCCTAATATTAGATCCCTGTATTGATGGGCGTAACACAGGAGGGAGAGTGTCTGACCCACCCAGGGCCCCTCTCCTCTAATGACACTGGCTTCATGTTCACAGAGAATGCAGCGTGCGTGTGTGTGTGTGTGTGTGTGTGTGTGTGTGTGTGTGTGTGTGTGTGTAAACCCCTGAGGAGGGCTTTCAGCCAAATACTCTGGATTAGACTGATGCAGCACTTGGTGTTTAGGGTTGTATATGCCTCTGCAAACGTGCATTTCAGGCTTTAAAAGGCATTTATTCTTATGTGCGTGTGTTTTTAGATTTCTATTGCTTTAAAGAATATAACCTTTATGACCAAGGAGAAAACTGCTCGACTCATCCCAAACGCCATCCAGATCATCACGGAGGGGGAAAAGGTGAGCCAACTCGACACCTTTGCCAGGTTAATAACGGGAAGATCTGTTTTACCCAGATAGCATCGGAAATACAGGTAGCTCTTGAAGTTCCAGTGTCTCATGAAGACACAGGATATTCTGTAATAGATTCTTGTATGTTTAAATGGTTGCTATTGGCAGAGGAGAAAGCAGGGCAGCCAGAGGTGGGAAAGACAGTGGGAGGTAGGGGTTTTTTTTTGATGATGTCACAATTAAATCTACTTCTTTGTGTGCTAATAAAAATAAAGAAAGAAATGCACAGGATAAAGGGACATTAGTAGTCCTTCGGCTATATGCTGTGTACACAAAAGTGCTAGGATGTATCTTCTACAAAGAATATTATATCTGAAGCTAGGCACAGTGGCACATGCCTTTAATCCCAGCACTCAGAAAGCAGAGATAAGCAGATCTCTGAGTTCGAGGCCAGCCTGGTCTATAGGTCTGGTTCTTGGACAGCCAGGGATACTCAGAAAAACCCTGTCTTGAAAAACAAGCTACCACAAAAACAAAACTACAAAAAAGAATGTATGTCTAGGTCTCAGCTTTTTATTTATTTATTTTTTCTGAGACAGTTTTTCTGTGTATCCCTGGATGTCCTGGAACTCAGTTCTGTACACCAGGCTGGCTTCTAACTCAGAGATCTACCTGCCCCTGCCTCCTAGGATTAAAATTTGCCACCATTGCCCGAAGGGCTCAGGTTAATGAATTGAAAAATCCGTCTGTGAAAGCATTAATGCCCAAATCAATGTGTGAAAGTTTCTCAATCACTCCAGCGAAGGACTCACTTTCCCCTTCCTGTAGATGAGCACTTTGTGATAGGAAGTCACTGACCAGGCCAATAGAAGAGAAGCCACTACGTGGCTCCACTCAAGGATGCATCTTGCTGCACTTTCTTATTGAAGTCCACTTTAAATATGACTTTACAAAAATAGCTAAATGTGGAGAAATACATTGGGTTAAAAAGAGACACAGAATTATAGATTAAGCATTTTCTCATTTTCTTGTTTCTATAACATCATAGGCCTCCGAGTTTAGCTTGGGTGTCTTATGTGCACTGTTAACAGAGATCCAATATTTTTGGAGTAGTTTTTAAAACTTGAAAAATTGCATAACTTAAAATTTATATCATTAATATAGGCATTTCTTTTTTTTTTAATATAAGCATTTCTTAATTCCACTTGTATTTTCAGTCTATACAGGGCTCAATTGACAGGCATGATAGGCAACGTATCTCAAAGTTCAGAATAAAAACACTTCCATTTTAGTCTATAAATTTATTTAGATTAATTTGAGAAAATTATGATAAACAAACAGCTGTCTAGTCTTAGCCTATTTTCCTAGTTAAAAAAACCAACCACATTGTGCTTGGAAATTGTTTACTACAAGATACTATTTGTTATAGGGCAGGGTTTATAAAAACATCTCATTTACGCAAGAATTATTTGTCTTTCTTTTAGCACAAGGGTAAGTGAAAACTGTTGAAAATTGGGAGTGGTTGGCTTTGGTCATAGCAGAATCCCTACAGACACTTCTCCTCTTAATTTTTCCAGTACTAAATTTGTCTCCATATTTTTCTTTGTAGTTTTTCTTTACATCTTTTGGTGCCAGAGACAGAAGTTACCTGAGCATATTTAGGTTGTGGCAGAATGTATTACTAGATAAGGTAAGTGTTCATTCTGAAAGCATTTTCTAAGGAGACACACTGGGGTTTAGTGTGTCTCTAAGTAGGAGATGCAAAGAGCCCTTTCTTATCTTCGTGAATCCAATTCTGATGACAGTTCAAAAGTTTAAGCCAAAGATCTTTAGTTATTTTTGGGTTCTTTTTCAAATTCAAGAAGAAAAATTGAAGAGCAGGGTGTGATGGTGCACGTCTTTAATCCCAGCATGCAGGAGGCAGAGGCAGGTGGATCTCTGTGAGCTCGAGGCCCACCTGGTCTATAGATAAGAGTTCCAGAATAGTCAGAGATACATAGTGAGAGACCCTGTCTCTCTCTCTCACACACACACACACACACACACACACACACATCTGTAAAAAGAAAAGAAAACTTAGGAACTAGAGAAGTGTCTCAACAGGCAGAGGCATGTGCCACCAAGCCTTATGACCAGAGTTTGATTTGTAGGACGCATACCGTGAAAGGAGAGAACTGACACCCACAAGCTAACCTCATTCTTCCACATGTACATCACAGCACACATGCACACACACTCCTACACAACTAGATGGATAACTAAATGAAGTACAAGTGTGAATTAAAGCATTAAAGGTGTATGTGTGTGGGGGTAATGTAGCGTGCGCATGCGCAGACGAACATGCATACTGAGGCTGAGGAGGATGTCTGATGCTGTTCTTGGCCATTCTCCATCTCGTTGCTTTGAGACAGGGTCTTGTGAATCCAGGAGTTGACTGGTTAGGCTGGCTGGCTGGCAAGCACAGGAGCTGCCTGTCTCCATCTCTCAGGGATGGAGCTGGAGGTATATGTAGCCATTTCTGGGGTTTTACATGGGTGTTTGGGATTTGAACTTTGGTTCTTATTCTTGCCCAGCAAGCATTCTTATCTATTGATCTATCTCCCCAGCTCCATAAGTGTTGTTTTTGTTCTGGTGGTTGAAGCCAGAGCCTCTTTTACGTACCACTGAGCTATATCCCCAACCCCTATAAGTTACTGTGCTCATTAAGATCCCTAAGATAATGACCAAGATAAAAAAATATTAAAAGAATCATTAATGGAAGTAAAATGATTAACCAGAAAATATAGGTTTCACACATAAGAAGCTAATAATGGAAATATAAAGGGACACACACATTTATACGCAAAACACACTTAGTGTCTTAGTTAGGGTTTCTGTTACTGTGGTAAAACAACACCATGGCTACAGCTGGAGAGGAAAGGGATTATTCAGCATAGGCTTCCACATTGCAGTTCATCACCATAGGAAGTCAGGGCAGGAACTCAGCAAGGCAGGAAGCTAGAGGCAGATGCTAATACGAAGGCCATGGAGGGGTTGCTGCTCAGCCTGCTTCTTTATGGAAACCAGGACCACCAGCTCAGGGATGGCACCACCCACAATGGGCTGAGCCCACCCCCATAAATCACTAAGAAAACTCCCTCCAAGCTTGCTCACTGCTGGACTTTGTGGAGGCATCTTCTTAGTTGAGCCTCCCTCCTCTAATGACACTGGCTTGTGTCAAGTTGATATAAAACTAGCCAGTACACTCAGTAAAATGACCTTTTTTTTTTTTAAGATTTATTTATTGTTATATGTAAGTACACTGTAGCTGTCTTCAGACACACCAGAAGAGGGCATCAGATCTCATTACGGGTGGTTGCTGGGATTTGAACTCAGGACCTCTGGAAGAGCAGTCAGTGCTCTTATCCACTGAGCCATCTCACCAGCCCCGGTAAAATGACCTTTTAATACGTAAATCCTCATATAAATATAAATGAATCAAACAGTGCACTCAAGACCTGAAGACTGATGGAGTAAAAATTACACAATCCAACTATGTGTTATGCCTGAGACAGACATCAAAGCCCAGGCATCTTGAAAGTGAAAGAAGGGGCTGGAGAGATGGCTCAGAGGTTAAGAGCACCGACTGTTCTTCCAGAGGTCCTGAGTTCAATTCCCAGCAACCATGTGGTGGCTCACAGCCATCTGTAATAAGATCTGATGTCCTCTTCTGGTGTGTCTGAAGACAACTACAATGTATTCACATACATAAAATAAATAAATCTTTAAGAAAAAGATTTTAGAAAAAAAAGTGAAAGAAGCAAATAAGACGTGCAAACGGAGAACAATGTTAATGAGAAACATCTCACCAGGTGGACTTTAACACTAAAGTGATAGACAAGGAGTGTGCACCTGGTAGAAGGGTGAAATCATCAGAATTCATAAACATTGTAAGTGCATATGCAGCTAGTACCAGAGCCCTAATGTATATAAAGCAAAATCAAACAATTGAAGGAAGAAATAAATTAGTGGTAACAGCTGAGTTCAATACCCCACTTTCAGTGGTGGGAACAACTACACAGAGATCAATAGTAAAGAGAAGAACAACATGACTAACCAGGACCAGAGGACACCTATGGAATGTTTTGTCTAACAACAACAGATGCATATTTTTCTCAAGGGCATGTGGACATTCTCCAAACAGACCATAGTCCTAGATTATGAAAGAAGTCTCAGTACATTCGGAAAGATTAAAGTAATGCAGAGTGTATTCTCTGGTCACAGTGGATTGAAATTAGGAACCAGAGGTTCACTAGAAAGTGGAAGTTTAATAGAAGATTCCTACAGAGCCACTGGGTAAAAGGAGAAACCACAAGGGAATTGTGGTTTTTTGTGTGCACCTCCTCCCTCGAGGGAGGAACTGGTGGGGTCTGCAGGATCCTGGTGCAGCTGTGAGTGCTTCAGAGAAAGGCCTTTTCTGAGGATTTTAGTGTTACAGCTCTCTCAGACAGCATTCAATGAAACAGCTCTCTTAGACAATCTTCAGAGAAACAGCTGGTTATTCGGGATGGACACGGGCTATAAATGAACCTTGGAGAATGGGAAGGGGTTTTCAGGTTGAATGTAAATCATTGGCTGGTGCTTAATGTACTGGGAATGCCTCATTTGCATGGGAAAGTGTGCCAAGAATCCCAGGTGCTTGCTGGGCAGGTTCTTATTGGGAAAGAGGAAACAACTTGTAAGCTTGCCAAGGACTGCAGTAACCTTCCTCGGGTAGAGGGTGTAGGGGTCCCCAGATAAGGTCAGGAAGAGGAGAGGAAGCCCCATTAGAAAAGGGAGCCCTCCATTTTGTGCCATACCTGGACATTGTAGACTGCAACCTTAAATAACAGGGTTTCCCCACAGGAAATTATAAAAACAAATCCTTTCATGAGCCAAATGAAAACAAAACGAGATCACATCTCACAGGACAAGGCCAAAGCAGCATTTAGAGGGGAAGTCATAACTGTGAACACTTGTTATATATATTTTTAAAAAGGTGAATCTTGAATCCATGACCAACCTACCTTTTGGCTTTATGAAATTGCAAAAAGGAAAGCAAACAAACTTGGTATAAACAGAATCAAAGAAATAACAAACATTGGAGCAGAGACGAAAGTCATCGAGAACAGCAAGGCAGGCATCAGTAGAATGAAAAGTTTTCTTGGAAAATATTGAAGATCAACAAACTTTAACCATATCTAT
>JADRCD010209901.1:0-20330 GCA_019843815.1 Montemys delectorum | reverse complement strand
CTTTCTTTCTTTCTTTCTTTCTTTCTTTCTTTCTTTCTTTCTTTCTTTCTTTCTTTCTTCCTTTCTTTCTTTCTTTTCTTCCTTTTTCCTTTCTTTTTTTGTTTGTTTGTTTTTTGGTTTTTTTTTTTTTTTTTTCAAGACGGTTTCTCTGTGAAGTCCTGGCTGTCCTGGAACTCACTCTGTAGACCAGGCTGGCCTCAAGCCCAGAAATCTGCCTGCTTCTGCTTCCAGTTCTTTTTTAATCAAAACCAATTCAATCAGAAATGCTGATAGAGTCCTTTAGGGACCCCCCAAATTCCCTATAAAACTTCACAAACCCAGCCTACATTATTTACACTACTCTTATATATTCTAAGCTCACACAATAGCTGATTAACCTCTTAACATACAGTAGGTTCTCTAGCTCAAAGTTCTAAAGTCATTCCATAATCCTAAAAACACATCATCAGGTCTGCAGCAGCAATGCCCTACTCCTTGTACCAATTTCTGTCTCAGTTAGGTTTTCTCTTACTGTGACAAAATACTATGATCATAAACAACTTAACAAACAAAGGGTTTATTTAATCTTATATTTCCAGATCCATATATTATCAGTGAGCAAAGTCAGGACAGGCACTCATGGAAGAAACCTGGAAGTAGGAACTGAAGCAGAAGCCATTGAGGAGTACTGCTTACTGGCTTGTTTCCCATAGCTTCTCTACTAAAGACTGCTTTTTTATATAATCCAGAACCAGAGAGCCAGGGGTGGCATCATATCCAGTGAACTGAGCCCTCCAATATCAAGCATTAAATAAGAAAATACCCTACAAACTTGTGTACAAGAAATCTGATGGGGCATTTTCTTAATTGAGATCCCTCCTTTCTCCATCATCTCTTACTTCTGTCAGAATGACAAAGGGAAATCTTGCCAAGACATCATCCCATTTCATCATCACAATGCTGGGATCAAGAATTAATCATGTGGATTCTGAAAATCAAACTTTGGTTCTTATGCTTACACAAAAGTGGTTTTACCTGCTGAGCATTCTCCTTAACCCTAGTCAGCCATTTGGCAGAGAATACTATAGTATTTGTGGTTGTGAAGACTCTCTTATGAACAACATCACACACATACATACAGGTAGATAGGTACAGATATGGAAAATATAGATACAGAAGGTATAGATTAGATACAAAGAGAGATAGATATAGATGATGTAGATATAAATATAGATATAGATTATAGATAGATGTAGCTGGAGAGAGAGAGAGAGAGAGAGAGAGAGAGAGAGAGAGAGAGAAGAGAAGGGAATAAATCCTTTCCAGTCTCTATCTCTAGAAATAGGAATTTTATGTTATTCATCAGGTTTTGTTCCCCTAAGGAAAAAATAAAAAATATGATCTTATATTCTTTTGGTATCTGCAATGCACGGTCTGTTTTGCCTTTTTCCTACTTGAATACACTCATAAGTCATTCAGTATGAAGGTAACAAATAAAAGAAAATGCTGTATTGAATAAAGGCTAGTTTCCATTTGATATGAGAATGTAGGCATGGGATGTGGTAAGTGTAAAACTCTGTTTCATTAGCTAAACCATAAATTTTTGCACAGAACTAATTTTCAACAATTTTAAAATTGAAAATCTCCTAGTAAGCAGGCATGTATGCTAATATTTGATAATATATAGTTGTCAGTGAGATTTTCTAAAGTACCCATGCCTCTGTCACTTCCTAGATCAAAACCACATAGCTTATGAGGTTATGAGTTGACAATTAATAATAAAAACTTCAGGCAAGTAGTTCTCATGGCATCATGTGATAGTTAATATTTACAGTTAATGGGTTTAATGGTTAGTTAAAGAAATCACTCAGGGTGGTAAAGGACTTGTAAACATTTATGGACTTTTGTGGTTTCACTTGATAATGAGCTCAGGGACTTGAGAAACCTTCAAAGTTTCTATGAAAGCGAATATATTTTAATTTTGGCTCATTTTTTACTTACCTGCAGGTCCATTTATTTTGGCAAAAGAAATATGCCTGTCCAATATCAAAGGGCTATGAATTTTAACCTTCTTTTAATGCCATAGTATATCATTTGAGAGATTATGTTAAATAAAAAATGATAATTTTCTGCAGATCAGAATCCCCCTCAGCTTCTATGACTTTAGCTTCCATAACTGAAAGCACACATTGAAAATAAATTGCTTCATTTGATCACATGTATATTTTCTATTAATGTAATCCAGTGGCGGTATCTCTCATTGTGTATACATCTGTGAAAAATAATATGCCCAGAAATAGCACAAACGATAGTAGAATCTGTGAGCACATCACCTCTAAGATGTCACCTTAGAACAGTTTTCTCACTGTATAAGAATATTAATTTATAACTCAGAATTATGAATTATGCATATAGAGATTAGATCTGCCTATTTTAGCTATGGATGTTAAATGTATTAACATTTTTTTTTATCTTCTGCTTTGCATGCACAGGACAAAGCCCAGTTATGCCACCACCATCATTGACAGCTTCCAGACCTGCTTTGTCAACACCGGCTCTTGAAGGTAAGTGCTTAGTTTTGTGGTGTTTTCCTCCACATAAATATTTCCACTGGAGATTTAAATAATGAATCTAGAAAAACAAAACAAAATAATAACAGTAAAATGTTTAATATTTTCTTACATAATTGTATTCATAAGCTAATTGAAGTCTTTTTAAAATATAAAATTTTTTTAGAATGTCATATGGTTGAACTTCAACTTCTTGGAGAAAGACCAGTGAAGTGCTAAGAAACTAACATCAAAAATTATCAAATGGTCAATAGGCCTTGCCATCCTGTAGTTTTAACATTACTTAGAAAATGTGGCATTTAAAGACTTAAGTATCAGCATCTGAATTTGAGCTCTGTATGTCACAAATTATCTAAACTTTGAATTTTTAAATTGACTTCTCATGAGCTCTGCCTTCTAGATTTTATTAAAATAGTATGGGCAAACTACATATTTGAAAGGGATACAATCATAGTTAGCTTATAAGCGCCATTGCAATCAGTAGTTACTACAACTTCTAATTCTTCAAAATAAGACTTTTAACAGAAGAAAGTTTATTTTTGCTACAATATGAAAGGGTGTGTCCATAATAGCTGAGGAGCCATGGCAACAGATAACCAGATCTGAGAGATTACTACCCCCCTCTCCTTTTGTAAATTATCTTTAATCTTTTTTTACAGTTTAGTTGTTATCCCCCTTCAGGTCTGCCCTCCAATAGTCTCTCATCCTATTGTTCTTTCCCCATCTCCAAGAGGATGTCCCCACCCCATCCAGGCAGGCCTCCTTATTCTCTGGGGTCTCAAGTCTGTCAAGGGTTAGGTGTATCTCTCACTGAGGCCAGACCTTAAAGACCTCTGCTGTATAAGTGTTGGGGGCCTCATATCAGCTGGTGTATGCTGCCTGGTTGTTGGCTCAGTGTCTGAGAAATATCAGAGGTCTGAGTTAGTTGAGACTTCTGGTCTTCCTATGGGGTCATCCTCCTCCACAACTTTTTCCAGGCTTTCCTCAATTCAAACATAGAGATCCTCAACCTCAGTCCACTGGTTGGGTATAAGTATCTGCTTCTGTCTCAGTCAGCTGCTTGTTGGGCCTCTCAGAGGACAGCCATGCTAGGCTCCTGTCTGTAAGCACACTATAGCATCAGTAATAGTGTTAGGACTTGGATCCTCCCCTTGAGGTGGATCGAAATTTGGGTGAGTCACTGGACCTCTTTTCCCTCAGTATCTTCTCCATTTTTGTCCCATTAGTTTGTTTAGACTGGAATAATTCTGGGTCAGAGTTTTGACTGTGGTATAACAACCCTATCCCTCCACTTGATGGAGGTCTTTCTACAGGAGGTGGACTCTACAAGTTCCCTCTTCCCACTGTTGAGCATTTCATCTAAGGTTACTTCCCTTTGAGTCCTGAGAATTTCTCATCTCCCAGGTCTCTGGTACATTCTAGAGGGCCCTCTCCTTCCTCCTACTTCCTACCTCCTACTTCCTACTTCCTATCTCCTACCTCCTACCTCCTACCTCCTACCTCCTACCTCATACCTCCTACCTCCTACCTCCTACCTCCTACCTTCTGAAGTTGCCTGTTTCCATTAATTCTGTTGGCCCTCAGGACTTCATACCTCTTCCTTCACTCAATACCTGATGATGTTCTCCTTTTACTCTCCCCCTCCCATCTCCCAACCATGTCCCTCCCTTCCTCTGTCCACCATGATTGCAAACAAACATGTAGAAAATAGCAAATAAGAGGAGAAAAAGTCAATGCAATTAGTTTTGCTGGAAATTTAGTAATTTCTTTAAGTCTTATCCATTTGTTATTTTCAGTAATATTAAAGTAATAAATAAATAGGGTAAATTCCAACAATGAGATTTATTTTTCAAGTTGTTGAAAATTCACTACCTAATTAAAAAATACCATTCCTGTAGTCTAAATCAATTTAGAGATATAAAAGCACAAGTAATTAAAGTTAATACATGGCTCATGTTTTAAGACAATGCCAATGGAAATCTTTCCCATCGCTTCATTTCTACCATTCATTCCTCTATACTGAAAGAGTCATTGTGCACAGACATCCCATCTTACTTTTACATTCTGCCCACACTGACAAGTAGTTGGTCCATTGGTTCTGATTTCTGTACACTGTCATAACATGCTCATATTGATGATGTTTCATCAATGATGTGGCCTGTATAAACAGGAGGAAAGAAATATTAGGAGCCCACATTTTGGATTGTAGGTTAGGAGAAACTCTAGCTTACTCTACTCTGTCTGTCCCACCAGTCTCATCTTGAAAAAAGATGGCCACAAAAGACTGACCAAGGAAAACTCCACAAAGCATATTTCGCTGAAGAGAGGACTTGACTTCAAGCTTATAGGAGATGTGCTGATTACTGTAATATGATACAAGATATAAGTCATCATAAAATAGTGTAAGCTTAGAAGAAGGAGAACATTGACAGTCCTGAAAGAGCAGGAGAACCTCAGGAGAATCATCAGTCATGTTAGACCTAAAGAGTCGCCATACTTGAGTATGGTACATAGATGATGAAGGGCAGGAAAGTAGAGAGAGAAAGAGCTGCATTTTCAAAGTCATAGACATAAGAAAGAAAAGAGCATCCTGCACAGAACTTAGAAGGTCAGTGTAGGAAGAAAGAAAGGCATTTAAAGGGTAAATTGCCCAGTATTTTCTAGGGTTTACTTTTATTGTCAATGTTTTTCACACTATTATACCATGGGTAAGATAGAGTAAAGTTTTAGCAATCAAGGAATGAAAATGTCTACTATTTCTATTACTATACATTTTGACTACTTGAGACTCAGTCTCACTTTGCAGTCAAATCTGACTTCAAACTTGTTCTTAACCTCTCTTCCTCACATCTGGGGTTGTCGGCATAAACTACTATGCTTGACTAAAAAAAAAGTCATCATTTTCAACAAATATCTCAGTTTATTCTTTATCCCTGAAAACTTGAGTCATTGTTTTATTATATGTATAAAGTATCCATCACACCCAATTATCTTACGTCAAGTATTAGACATTCTTAGCCCTCTATAAATTGTTTTATCTGTATTTTTATGTTTTACATTGAATCTGAATAATTTAGAAAAGCATGCATTTTCCAGTTAACAAGAACCCAATAATAAATTTGGTTATACATTTATATTTTATTCATTCAATAGAAAGATTTTAGTTAGTAGTATGTATTATTTCCTTAAACCATGGACTGACAAGGGCATATCTTATGCACTTGAGGCTCCATCCTGACCATGCTATGTTTTTTCTTTGCTCTCATCAATTCACATTTATTTAGAGCATATTTACATGACATGCATCCTATGAATGGTATTCTGAATTCCGAGAAAGGTAGACTTTGTTATTAATATGAACAATGAACAAGTGAAGAATTAAAATTTATTTGAGCTAATAAGTAAATAGCAGGTAGCAAGATTAGCATTGCTGCCTTCTGTTTGTATATCTATGCCAAGGTGTTTTTTGTTATAGTGTAGACTCTTGACAGAGAGGATTATACTTTTTATTTTCAATATTTTTAAAAATATGGGGACATGGGTTTTATGGTTTAGTTTTGATATTGAGTTTCATTTTGTTTTCTCATACATAAACAAAATGCCTTTGGGTGGTCGTCACAAACATCTTAACAATTCTCAGAATTGAAGGCTCACATACAGTCTTGAACACCTGTAAAAACGTATGTGACCTGTGATTTAGTAAGTCTAGATAGGGATGAGATTTTGTTATCAAATTGTTAAGTGTTGCTGATGTTGTTATTCCAGGAACATGTTTGAATGTCAAATTCATGTGCCATGTGCTTATAATGATACTTTTAGTTTAACTGAGCTACCTAAAAACCTTGGCAAATTGTCTTATTCAGAGTGAGTAGAACATCATTTATGCAGACACTTTGAGTTCTCATTGACTGAACAAATACCAAATAGTTCAAGCTAAATATCCAACTCTCTTACTCGAGAGCCAGATAAATGATAATAGAAAACAGGGCGGTGTTGTGGGAATTATAAAATATTAATCCACCCTGCAAACTCCTCTTCCCGTCGGGCCATGTTTTATTTTTTATTTTTATTTTTTGAATTAGATATTTTCTTTATTTACATATCTCATACAATGTCTCCTTTCCCAGTTTCTCCTCCCCCCAAAAACAAAACAAACAAACAAACAAATAAAAAACAAGAACAAACCCCTGTTACCTCCCTCCTCCCCCTCCCCCTGCTCACTACCCCACCCTCTCCCACTTACTGGTCCTGGTGTTCCTCTACACTGGGGCATAGAACCTTCAAAGGGCCAAGGGCCTCTCCCCCCATTGATGACCGACTTGGACATCCTTTGTTAAACATATGCTGCTGGAGCCGTTAGTCCCACTATGTGTACTCTTTGTTTGTTGGTTTAGTCCCTGGGAGCTCTGAGGATACAAGTTAGTTCATATTGTTGTTTGTCCTATGGGGCTGTAAACCCTTCAGCTCCTTGGGTCCTTTCTCTAGCTCCTTCATTGGGGACCCTGTACTCAGTCCAAAGGATGGCTGTGAGCCTCTACTTCTGTATTAGTCGGGTACTGTCAGAGCCTCTCACTAGTTGAGCCACCGTTCGTCCTCAATATTAAGCTCCAGCTCGTTTTTGTTATTTCCTCCCAGCAAGCTACATCTTGCTCACATGCAACTCTTTATACACTCCCACAATCATTCATCTAAATAGCGCCTATTACCCGGTAAGTAAAGCATGGTTCTTAAGGCTTTAATATCCAATCAGATTTATATAGTAATAAAATTACAATTTACAAGATGCCAATTCAATAATTTTAGAACCAGATAATAAAGATAATATTCTAACACAATTAATCTATTCTGTAAAAGCCTGCTTGGTTGTCTAACCTCGTGGGGTCTGGACCATCCTCATCGTCTGCATCCATGATGATGACCTCTCCTCCTGCTCCTGACCCTTCTTCCTCCTCCAACTCTATCTCAGTCTCTCTATTCCTGTCCAATCACAGGCCTGTTACTGCCCTAATGTGACTGCACAGAGAAAATGCTACAGCAGGGAGGGGGGTCACACTTCTCTTCTGAATTACAATGACCTGTTATATATTACATAAATATTTTGGTTTGGTTATCTAAACAAACTGGATAAATCATGTTTCAAATTTTAAGTAAAATCCCTAAGCAAACAGGAAGTTACCAGTACAATGATCACAAACCAGAAAACACAAAATATTTTTGTTTGACTTTTCAACTCGTGGCTTAGTGAAAAGTTCATGAGTATATTGCTCAGACTCCTGGGAGACCCCCAAGTGTTTAGGAAATGCTACAAATCCAGTTAAAAGGATAGAACTTCCTACCCTCCTCAGCCCACATAGATCTTTTATTTCCATTTTTTCAGTGTGAATATTCTGTCAGGAGTAAAATATTTTGGCGTCCACTACCATGTCTTTACTCACTCATTTGTCAATTTGTCTTCAGAGTGCTTTGTGAGTGCTATTCCATAGTGATGTACAAGGTTGCCTGAGCTACATTGTTATATACCAGGAATAGTCTCAAAGCATAGAAGACTGGTTAACTTAAGCAGTAGGAACTTGTTTTCTTATAATAGTGGAGGTTGGAATTCTAAGATTAGGATATTAGCCCAAACAAGTTTAGATGAAAATAGACTTCAAAGCTTCTTTCTCACTACTTTGTCACAATATAGAGACAAAACAATCTTGAATATCTTTTTATAGTTTTGGCAGGACTATGAATTTTGTATATTTGAACTGATGAAGCCATAATTATTTTCCTAAAACACTTTCTCATTTAAAACATTGATATCTGGTAATTTAGTATGAAAACTTGACAGGCATAATGATGTATTCAATCTGAAACTTTGTACTAATGAAAACAACTTGAATGTCTACCTCTTGTAATTAGAGTTACTTAAATGGTCATAAGAAGCCGATTTTTTTTTATTTCTAGCACATATATTTTTAGAAACAACATGAATTCTGCACTTTTGTCATTTATCTGCACATGATTTTCATTGGTGTAATTTAAAAGTTTATATTGAAGCTAAATGACAAACAAACTTTGAATAATCTTGGCTATCATTTTTTATGTTTAAATAAAAGTAAAACAAGGTACTTAGAACAAGTCTTCTAGAACTCAAAATGCAGCACACCCCCCAAAAGGGAGAAAAATAAAATGTATATTCTTTTTTTCACATGTGAACTTTGGTAGTTCAAGAGATTTGGGATAATTTACATGAACTGCCAAGTGACCATCTCCATGCCCAAAGTTAACAGGGCAAGACACAGCTTATAAATCTTATTATTATCTTAAATGTAATGGATTCTAAAGAGTTGGAACTAATTCAAATAATTTAAACTTCCTAACTGAAGGCACTCTTTTATGATAAGATTATTCATATAATTGGCTCCAATTAATCTCCTAGCAGAAGTTCATAAAATGACAAGAAGCAAATACCTTTCACACTGTCACCTGGAAAACTTGGTGTCACTTTAAAAATAGGATCCTGAAGTTCTGTTGTCATAATTAAACAATGACTAATTTCACAGATCAACCCAGGATTCAATGTTATGTTTAAGTGAACATATTAATGGTGTTTCAAGATTGTGGGCTTTTTGCAAATAGGAACTGCTGTGTGCAGAAAGCAAGTTCCTCTCATAGAGTCTTTTAAAACTGAGACAGTCCCAAAAAGCACACAATATATAGCTAGAGTGAGCTCAGTAGTTTTGCCAGGCTTTTCTGATGTGCTACCTATGACTTCATTGACATAATTGATTAGGAACTAGGGCAAATTTAGTATTTATTAATCAGGCTCTTTTTATTGAAGCTGAATAGGCCAATCCTGGTCTGGAACTTCCTGAAAAATAACTTACAAGAAAATGGCTTTATGCGAAAAAGAAAAACTGGAATACAGTACAGAAGTATACAATTTGCTTTGTAGCATGTGTGTCAATTGCAAATTTGTTGCAATTTTAATCTTTTTAAAGTAGTGCATTTTATAGAGAGACTAGATTATTACATTTGCTCAAGAAGTTTGGAAACAACTTAGAACTTTATATTAAAGAATCCTAAAGGCTTGGAACCTTGTGGGTGAAACTTCACACATCTGTAAAGCTCTTTATAATAATAATAATAATAATAATAATAATAATAATAATAATAATAATCTTTGTACTTTCATAGCACTTGAAAATGTGTTTCTTGTAGCAGGTGCTTGTTGCCTGGAAAGTTATTGTAGTTCATGTCTTAGGCCACTACTTTAGTGTCTTGAAATTGTATCTTGAGTTTCTTAGATTACATTGTTCTCTGTGGCTTATGTTTTGTATACCATACTAATTTTTTTTAAAAGTTGAATCTTTAAATGCAAAGATTGTACTTGTAGTTAAATTATGTGCTTTCTTTGATTCTTTATAATATATTGGTGTTGGAAATATTTGTTACAATAACCTTAAAAAGAACTTACCTACTAATCAATTAAATTATTTTGTTGACTGTTGTTATTTTTTATTTAACTCTTGACATTGCTTAACAAGAACTAATTTTAAAATGGACCTAAAATATGATATTGATTTTCATAATCTTTTAAAATAAATTAACTGTTGTTCACACAGGAGCATAGAAACCTATATATGCAAAGGATCACTGTATATATTCACAAAATATATAAGTCAATCCAGAAAAACTCTTTTACTCACTCAGAATAAATTTTATATTATATTGCATGTGGTATTATGTCTTAGCTTGAGAAACTTCTTACTTTCAAATGTTGGTGAGCATTCCCATTAACCTCTTCTGCAAAGAAATCTATTTCTCTAGAAGTTTCAGCCTTTCTCCATTTTAATAGAATCCATAGTAATTAAACAGGATAACTTCAGGCAAAGTTGTTCTGCAATTCCCCAGCCAGTTACAATGATAGAAAAACTGTTCCTTAAGATCCTTGCCTAAACAAAATTACAAGATATGATCTCATTCATTTTTTATTAAATTATATTGGAGTTATTTTCTTCTTTTATTTAACTCAACACAGCTCTAGGAAATCTCTAATTTTTTTTTATCATTTATCACTGAAGAATGGAAAGATAACCTTACATAAATAATTGGTACTCGATGTGTAATTACCAGGGCATCTATATTGTAGAATAAATGTTGAGGGAAGAAATTAAATTGTACTTGATTTACATTTATGTATCTCATTATAAGTATATAGTTTGATAGTAGCTACAGCAAGAATGGTAACTATCAAACATCTACATTGTGTCTTGATATACAATAAGTATTAATTTTGATACTATCACTGTAAAAATATAACCTCTGTAGCTTGTATATAGATCTGAAAAGAACAGAAAGAAGACCAAAATTAAACAACATTATCTCAGCTCTGGTGTTAATCACTTGCAAGATCTTGACAAGGGAATTAATATGTTATAACTTTCACATCTTCACTTACGAACTGTAGAAACTGGACTGAAGTGGTTCTTAGAGTCTGTTTTGGCATTTCTACACACCCCGATCTCTCTCTCTCTCTTTTTATTTCAGGCTGACAGATCAGTAATAAGTTGTCTTAATAACCGATTGAAATGTACATGACTTCACTTTGAGATAATTGCTACTGTAAATGTGAAATTACATCTATGTTGTCTATAGAAATGTTAATTTTGTCAAACAAGTGTGAAGTATTATGTATGAAATACTAAAATATGTGGTATAGACAGATTACAAAGGCTGCATTTATTGAAAGAAGGTGAGCTATTAATGTGGCAAGTTATTGGATGATCTATATTAGATCAGAAAGAGTAAGTAATTATATTTATGTAAATACAGAGGGAAAGTGCACATCACTTAATATAATTTTACCACAGGATGCATTGGAATACAATCTTCTACAGGAGCTACTAATGTCTTATTCACAATTCTCTTAAACCAAGGAATTTGATCTACTCAGCTGTTCTATGAGATATGCCCTAGGGAATTCAAGCGATAAACTAGTAAAACAGAAATTTGCTCTGTGATTTATTCTATTAATTCTATGATACAGTAGGTTTTATTCAGCTTTATAAGAGTATGCTTTTTGTTGTACTGTGCTGAAATAAACTCAGTGTTTTCAATGGAATTGATATTGAGTTATACATAATGATAAAATACATATACCAAACTAGTTTACTATATACTTAATTTAGAAATTTACCTAAGTCAAACAACATATACTTAAGGCATCCCATTGTATGGATGCAATTGGTAGAACAACTCATCTGCTAGCATAGTTGAAACTTAACCATTAGTTTCTATCATTATCATTATTATAATTTTACATAGGGAAGGTAATTAATTTTATGTAATTATTGTTAGTCATTAATTTTATAATAACTATGTTAGTTTGTATAAAAGGCAACAAATAATTTGCATTTATAGCTTTCATGTATTTGAAACTCTAAATTATTTTAGTACAGGATGGATCCATCTTTAATAGTCCTTGTTACAAAAACTAAAGTTTCATATCTCCTCCCTTCCTAAGCTTTTTAAATCAATTGAAAAAATAAAATTATTAAATTTTCATGTTAAATCATTGGATAAACAATAGAAAAGATGAATTGATGATGGATTTGAGGATTTAGAAGTTAAGACACATTTAAGACACTATTGTTCCAGGGAAAAAATTATGCTTTCATGCTTAAGATTTACATTTACAGTTAAAACAAGTCCAAGAACTGAATATGATACAATAACTTTACAGAGATGAGATAAAACAAGGAAATTGCCTACAATTGCACAGATCTAAAAATGGCATAATTGTAATTTGAGGCCAGGTGTCTGTTAACAAGACACAGTGCTTTTCTCATTATCTCCGAATGGCGATAAAGTCTTAGGTCTCCATTTAATTGCTAAGGTTCTTATCTGACATGGGTAAATGAAGATTTTAGGAATAAGAACAGGTTTTGAGGGATAGTAAGTTCAATTTTTGTCTTGCTGGGTACATTATGGTACTTAGGTCACTCAAATATGAATTTGTATGCCTAAAGAATGAAGTATTTATGAATGTCTGAGCATATTATAGTGGAGCACGCCAGACATTGTTCAAGCTGGAAACTCATATCAACTTTTAGTCTAGAGAAGCAGTGGAATGGAAGTATTTACAATACCAGAAAAATCTGTGACTAGGAAATAGATGCAAAATTTGAACAACTGCATGTTCTGTAAGAGAACATGACTATCAACATTGTAAATGATGAATGTAACAATCTCAGTAACAAAAGAACAAGCAAAGGAATACATGTCCAATTATTTCTCTCCATCTTTTCTTATATGAACTCTTTCTGTCTCTCTGTTTCTCTTGGTGTGTCTTCTTGTCTCTCTCTCTCTCTCTATGTATTTGTCTCTCTTTCTCTCATTGATTTTTGGAGACAATGTCTCTCTACATCACCTTCTCTGCTTTGTTGAGACAAGCTTTTTTTGCATCACTCAGGTTGTCCTGAAACTCAATATGTAGACGAGCCTGACCTATAATCATTGAAATACACCTACCTCTAACTCCAGACAGCTGTTATTAAAAGTGTGTACCACCAGCCCTTTCTAGGATCTCTTGATATCTCGGCAAGAGTCCTGAACTACCTGTATCCAGAGTACTTGGGCATTGGTTGTCATCACACATATAAGAATCACTGTGGAGTCTAGACCTGGAGAGTACATGAAGTCTTTTCTTAATGTTGGGCAGAAAGTTGAGCTTTTGGAAAATAGTATACTATAAGAGTGTACAGAAAGAGAGATGGTACACATAATGGAATTAACACAGCACATTTCTTGGAAGAATGCTATGACAGAATTGGCTGATCAATGCTATCATGACAACATACATTTGGAGAACACATAATATTTTTGTTCTGCCTCTTCACAGACCCTCTGTATTAAAAAATAGTAGAAGTTAATGACTTACTTCAGATATTCTCTATGTATTTATCCAGACAAGCATGCAAATCCAATAACAAGCACCATGGTATGAATTATCGCCAAAACAATCATAAAAAGTTTAATTGAACATGTAACTTCAAAGTAGGTCAAGCACAGATAAAAGTCTTATGAGTAAACAGAATATATGCTAGGAAGTAAACTTGAAAAGTGTTGATTTCACTGGATTCTCCAGAGAAACAGAACCAAGAATCCTACTGAATCCTACTGAAAATGTATCTATATAGCACTAAAGCGAACATCTGTCTATCTATGTGTTTATCTATCTATCTATCATCTATCTATCTATCTATCTATCTATCTAATCTTTCAATCATCCATCACCAGCCTCTCTATATATTTATTGAGATTCTGATTAATTTTAAATCATTACTTATTGAAATTGTGAGTGGTTACAAGTTCTAAGTGTACAGCACTTGTAGGCAGATTAGGTATACAGGGAAATTTGATGTTAAAGCACTGAGTCTACAGGAGTGTGTGAATAAAATTCCCTCTTTAAGAGACTTCAAATGTTTTTCTTAAGACTTTCAGTTAAGAGGCAGAGACCCATCACATCCACATCATGAAGATGAATCACTTTGCCCAATTTACTAATTGAACGTTACCATCATAAAAATCAACAGATTGGCTCTTAGCTTTGCTAAAATAATACATCAGATTAACCACTGTGAGTATTATCTGCAGGCTGCAATCTGAGGAAGGCTATAGCTAGTACTCAGAAAGACATTTGCCTAATAAACACAGAGCCTTGGGTGCAAATCCAACAACATAATACTAAGTGAAACAAAGATACAAAAAAAGAAAGGGAAAAATAAGACACACAAAAAAGTTAAGGATAAAATATAGAGGAAGAAAAGTTACAATAGTTACAAAGTGTTAAAGAGATGAATAGAACAAAGACAAAACATGAGTCTTTAATAGGAGATCATCTAACCTACACTCAACTGCAAAGTTTGCCTCTCTGTGTACTTGAGGGGACAGTTGGGAGTAATAAAACTGGTTTGTTATATTAACTTCTCAGTGTCTACCATGGAGAAAGTGATGATTTTAAACTAAATTATATTGAAAGTCTGTTCAATCTTCAAACTTTTATTGTATATTGCACCTTTGTCTCTCCCTTTCACCATGAAACAAATTGTGGGCTACTGAGTACTACCAAATGAAAATGAGTCTTACCATCTGACAAGTAATCCTTCCAATATTGCAGAGTTGATCATTTTAAACTTTACTTGTCATGATGTTACATTTACACAGAAAGGAAAAGCAAACAACAACAAACAATAAATCAAAACAAAACAAAGAAACAAAACAACCAACCAACCAACCAACCAACCAACCAACCTAATGAAAAATCAAATGGAGGTGCTTGCTTTCCATAACAAACTAAATAGTCAACAAACAAAGATACAGCTTGCAAAATAGAAAAAGCACCACTTTATAACTGAGCATGTAACAAGGGACTAATATTAATCATCTTTAAACAATTGTAATATTTAAAAAGAAATCCACCAAACCCATGTCTAACAAACATTTCTCAAGTAAGAAACATAAATGGTAAACATGTATATGATGAATGCTGATCAACAAAAATCACCATAGACATTTAAATCAAAATCACAATTAGACATCTTCTTCATCCTCTACAGTACTTTTATTTAAAATATAGATGATAATAAGTGAGAATAAGGATCCTGGAAAGAAAATATTTGCATACTGCTGGTGGAAATTTACATTAACTCAATGATTATAGAAAGTACAGGGTTTCTTCTAAGACCTCTTCTTCTATGAAAGAAGTACTATATGAACCAATAATTATATATACATGAAATGAAACAGATGCACACACAAAATGAGATCAGTGCCAAGAGGCCTATACACTTTCACCTTTATTTAATATTAACAATGATGTATAGAGACAATCTAAGAAGTTGACGATCAAGGATTTGTAGTTTATGGTCTGCTCTACTTAGCCACCAGTTTATTTTAATCACCAAGTGCTAGTGGAACCAAATATGGAGTTATGTATCTTAAAGAAGTCTTCTATTTATGTATCTGTGTATACATATACATATATGCATGTGATAACAATTAATGAAAGATGAGGCCATGAATTTGAAGGAGAATGAGAAGCAATTATGGGAGGGTTTGGGAGAACTGGAAAAAATGCTGTAACTAAATTACAATCTCAAAAACAAACAAAAAGAATATAACCAATATTTTAAATATTTTCCATTGCTTTTTATATATGATATTGAGTACTAGGGTTTTTTCCCCTCTGCATTTTGTGCTATAAAATGGCCAGAAAGAAAGTTAAAGATAAGATTGTATGTTGGTCAGTTTTTGACAGTATGACACAAACTAGAACCCCTTAAAAGAGGGAACCTCAAGTGAGGAACTTTTTTTCCATCAGATGGGCCTATGAACATACCTGTGAGAAGTGTCTTTGATAATTAATGTTTGCAGGTCTAGCCTGTGGGTGGTACATGGTGTTCTGGGACATATAAGAAAATAAGCTGAGAAAGATGTAAATAAGCTAGTAAGCAGCATTTCTTCCATGCTCTCATCTTGAGGTCCAGACTCAGTTCAGTTCCCACCCTGACTTACATGAGGATAAATTGTGACCTGAAAGTTATAGGAGTAAATAAATTATTTTCTCCTTAAATCAATTTTGGTTAGTGTTTGATCATAGAAAACAAACAAACAAAATAAAAATGAAACAAAACAAAACTCTCATAGGACAAATGGTTTTTATAAAAGAGTGAATAAGACTTTCTATCCATTTCTTCCTGTAGAATTCAGATTAAAAACTTTTGGGCTAGCAAATTTTACTCATAAAACTTATGAGGAAAGAGATGGATTCCTTTAATGTTCTTATTGGCATGTATAATAATAAATAAGGCATATGTTTTCTATTTGTATTAGTTTAATACAAATGCTTTTTTCTATTATGTAAGCTGGTGGTAAATGTTTTTATTTTTCCTGAATGATCAAGGAGAAAAGTTGCCCTACCTCTGAAATTATTTTTGTTCTGAGCAAATAGAATAAAGAATTTTGGAGCTGTTTACATAGTGAGAATTTCAGCTAAGTGGGGATGTTTGACACTATTCGAATAATTCTTATGTCCAGAGGGTTAATGATATAAATCTATAATCCTACTTTAGTATATGAATTTTATATTAGACATTGAAATTTATGTAGTTCATAAATTAAAATGGAGTTAACATGACATACTAAGACATACTACAATGCCAGACAGTGGTGGTGCACACATTTAATCTCAGTACTTGGGAGGCAGAGGCAGGCAGATTTCTGACTTTGAGGCCAGCTTGGTCTACAGAGTGAGTTCCAGGACAGCTAGGGCTACACAGAAAAACCCTGTCTCAAAACAAAACAAAACAAAACGAAATAAAATAAAACAATACAAAACAACACAAAAAGACATACTACAACATGAAAATTTGAGTTCTTAGAATAGGCTTTCAATTCTCCACTTTAAGAAGTAATATCCATTACTCATTTTTTAATTGAAAGGATTTAATTAAAAACTAATCTTATAAATATGAATAACATACTGGTATTGTTTGGTAATTCCAAAGTCATATCTTACTGTAAATAATGATTGAGTCTCTAAGATATTTTAATAAATCAAATCCAAATTTCTCATGGCTCTATTTATAAAACTGACAATACTTTTGAATGGTATTCTAATGCAAATTTTGACTTTTAATTATAACCAATTTTTACCCTTAATAATGATAAGAAGGAAAAACTCAAATTTTTAATGCAGCTCAATGTTCTTGAGATTTCAAACACAATGAAGTACATTCACAGTCCACTTGCAATTACAGGAAATTTATAAGAACATATAAGGAAATGCAGAAAAAGCAATCTCATTTAGATGAAATGATGGTGAAAATGAAATGCTGTTAGGAAAGTATTTTCTGTTTATTTTTCCTTATTCAATAAAAGAAAAAAACAGCATCAATGTTTACAACAAATCTTGAAGAAATAATGATTCTGAATAAAACCTAAACTGTTTAAAAAGAGAATCTCAGAATAACAGCATTATGAAGAAATAAAAAGAAACTAACATACTTTATAATGTTCCTTGATAAGATAAACACATTTGCACTGGTAGCTCTGTGTTTTGGAACAAATCAAACAAATTTTAATTGAAGATTTTCTTTCTGATATTTAAAACCCACGGGGGGAATGTAAAACTTAGGGTGTCATTTTCCATGCCCTCCATCCAGTTTCTTTTAATGACTCATATTTGTACACAAGCAAATATATAAACAAACATGGAAACTTTCATCCTTATAATTATAACACATCCAATATTATTACAATCAGTTATCTAAAAAGTTCTCTATGATTTTAAAATGTTTAGGGAATATCTGTTTACTTTAAACATTAAGCTTTTAAAGGCATTTTGTGAACTAAACTGTTTGAAATTCTTCCCCTTGAATTCTTTTTGAGTTAAAATTTCAGTTATAGAAAACAAAATTATTATTATTATGTCAAAGATTTTTCATTGAGATAGAACAAAAATACAAGTTAGATAGTGAAGGAAGTATAAAATAACACTTTTTCTCAATCAATTCTTTGCTTCAACAAATGTGCAAGGGCAATGAAAATTTTCACTTTCCATATTACAGGGCACAAAAGGCAGTTGATGCTCATCTTTAGATTCATATCTGTACTCTTTCATTTATATAAATGTTGAATCCCATGAAATCTTTCTTGAGCCCTTTTTTTCACCAGCTACAGGTATATACATATTTACTTATGAATTACCTAGATCCTAATGTACAGAAGATTATGTACTTTTTTCCCTTAGTGGAGTTTCATGTCATCTTGAAGTTATTTTGATTCTAACCAAAGCTACATTTTTACTTTTTTAAAAAAGTCTTTTATTGAAAATACACAACATATTTGTGACATTAAGATTGATTTTCAACTTTTGTTACTAAAAGCGTACTCATTTTTATTTTCGTATAATATCTCAAATACTCCAAATCCACAAAAACATATGCCTGTACCTCTTTTATAAGCTACAAGACAGTAGCAAAGACAAACAGTATCCTTACATCACATTTTTACTTTTTTTAATCATAAAACAGGTAATTATTTGAGATTCCTTTATTTCAATACATTGGAGGCTCAAAGAAGAAATATGTCATGATATCATAAACAAAATTAGATTCAAGTTGCTATACACCAGAGTTCTTTAGGGTATGCACTCCATGAGAATTAGAGTTCCCTGCTTGTAGCTTGAACACACAATACATCACTGCACATCTTCAGTTCTGCAGGAGTGTGAACTATAAAACTTGAAATATGCAGGCCATGGCAAGGCTCCACATAGCAGCTAGCCTCAGGCTAATGTTTTTCTTCAAACTTGGCTCTTGCTCAATCTTTCTGGACTGAGCCTCTGACCTTTTCTCTCAAAGGCCTTAATGTCATGGTGAACTTTCTCTTCTCAATTTGATTGTCACATCAGGAGTGAAAACTTTCAAAAAATTTCTGATCCTTGCAGCTGGTTCAGCATAAAACTAAATAAATCTTTCTTGATTTCAATGACTAAATTGCATAGTTAAAAGTCTCTGAATCGTCAGTGGAAACTGTTAAGGAATTACAGCTTGGTAGTTATTTGTTAATAGCTAATAATGAGAACTGCTTCCCCTGCATAACTCAGCCATCAGTAAAGAAAACTGAAGACAAAGAAAATGGATTAGGGTTCTAAAAAGCCAGCCTAGTTATGGCAAATAGCTCAAGCAAAGCCCTCAATGGAAAGACCCTTGCTGTCACAGTAACAATTACATTGCAAAGTAATGGCTCTCATTATGTTGCCTAATGTTTCCTTCATTGAAAAGTCCCAGATAAAATTCAGAAGAAAATTATTGGTGAATAACAACAGCAACAAAAGAACATTTTTTTTTTTACTAATTTTTCCCCTAAAATTCCCTCATCATTTCATCACATAATCCAGTGGAACATTTGACACTTCCAAGCAGCAAAGAGCCCCCCCCCCCCGATGTTATCACTAGCAGCATGGAACTTATCAGATTAATGTATTTTTGTAGTCTCCTACGTTACTGTGAGAAAAAAATTCATAGACTAAACCACACTATTTCACCAGATGTGCTACAGTAGAGCCCTTCCCCTGAGTCTTGCATTCTTCCTGTGTTTACTATTTCTCTGTTTTCTACATATATAGCATGTTCCTGTTTCAGAGTCTTGACAGGAATATTTCTTTTTGTAAAGATAGCCAAAATAGTCCCAGTTTTTCCCATAGGTTTCTTAATATTACCCATTAAGAACGACTTACCCATGTCTTACCTTAATAAAAACAAAACAATACCGACTTCCACTTTCTGATTCCCTAATCTGCTAAAACAAGTGTCATGCTCCAGTTTGGCTGTAAAATTGATGCACGTTGGAAGAGTTATCTTCAGTTGAAGAATTGCCGAGTGAAATGGATATAGACATGGCTGTGAGACTTTTATTTTTGTTACTGATTGATATAAAAGAACCCAACACAATGTGGGTGATACAATCCTAGGCAGGCAGGCCTGGATTTTGTAAACTTAAACAGGTAAACATGAACTTGGAAGCAAACTAAGAAGTTTCCCAGTAGTCCATACTTAACATCCTGCCTTATATTCCCTCAATGCTGGATGATAACTTGTGAGATAAATAAACCCTTCCTTCTCTCAAGTTGTATTTAGAGGTGGTTTTATCACAGTAATATCAACACAAACTAGTATATTATGTTTTTTTATTATTTCTAATCCTCTTCAGCATCTAACATTATATATATAT
>JADRCD010209899.1:18263-28511 GCA_019843815.1 Montemys delectorum | reverse complement strand
CAGGACCCAGCTACTCTGCCACAGCAAGCCCATTACAGTTGAAGTACTAGAAAATGACCTTAAAACCATATTTAAGAAAATAGAGACCTTACAGAGGAAATTAATTAATCCATGAAAGAAATCCAGGAAGACACAGTTTGAGGAAATGAATAGATTCCTTGAAAAAGCCAAGAAAAAAAAGCAGCTGAAGACAATGAAAATGAGCACATAAGTAATAAGGAGAACAGAAACTGAGGAAATTGTGCACATGAAAAATCTAGGTAAGCAAACAAGAACTGTAGATGCAAGTATCACCAACAGATTATGAGTGATGGAAGACCCTCAGACATGGAGCATATAATGGAAGAGGTAGATACATTGTCAAGGAAAATGTTAAATTTAAAAAGTGCCTGACACAAAATATCCAGGAAATCTAGGAAACTATGAAAAAAAAATACCTAAGATGAAAGGAATAGAAGAAAAAGGAGAAGAATCCCAGCTCAAAAGACCAGAAAAAATTTTCAACAGTACATTAGAAAAAAAAATTCCTAACCTAAAGAAGGAGATGCCAAAAAGGTACAAGCAGCTTACAGAACATTAAAAAGAATGTACCAGAAAGAGAAAATGCCCAGACCACACAATAACCAAAACATTAAACACACAGAGTAAAAAAGTGACAAAGGAAAAAGATCAAGGAACTTATATAGGCAGACCAGGTAGAATTATACCCAACTTTTCAATGGAGACTCAAAAACCCATCAGGGCCTAGACACATACCACCACCACCACCTCTCTACCACCACTACCAATAGCAAAAAAGTAAGAAGAATTACCAATCATTGATCATTGATATCTCTTAATATCAATGGTATAAAATCCCTAATAAAAAACACAGACAAACACAATGGATGTGAAACAAAAATCTTTCTGCTATACACAAGAAGCATAACTCAACACCAAAAATAAATATTACTTCATAATAAAGAGTTGGAAAAAGATTTTGAAGCAATTGGACCAAAGAAACAATCTGATATAACCATTCTAATATCTAAAATATGAACTTCCAAACAAAATTAATCAAAAGAGATAGGGAAGGATACTTTATAGTCATCAAAGGAAAGTGATCTTTAAATTTTTAACATATATGGCCCAAACACAAAGAGAATTACATTTATAAAGGAAATATAACTAGAGCTTAAATCATACACAAACCCTCATATATTGATTGTGGGAGATTTCTGTACCCCACTCTCATGAATGGACAGGTCATCTAGACCAAAAATAAGCAGAGAAATATTGAAAATAGCAAATGGAATGAATCATATTGACCTAAAAGAAGCATACAGAACATTTCACCCAACTCCAAAATAATATACCTCCTTAGGTCCTCACAAGACCATCTCCAAAGCTGGCCACATACTTAATCACAAAGCAAGTCTCAGAAGATGCAAGAGAATTGAAATAACCCCCTAAATCCTATCAGACTATAACATATTAAAATTCAAAACCAACAACAATAAAACAACAAAAAAGCCTACAAACTCATCGAAACTGAAAAACTTGCTACTGAATGAAAGAAATAAAAAATTAAAGATTTCATAGAGTTCAATGAAAGTGAATGAACAACATAATCAAATTTATGAGACACAATGATAATAGTTCTAAAAGAAAAGGTTATAGTATAAGTTACTTATATTAGCAACTTAACTGCTCACCAGAATGCTATAGAACAAAAAGAAACAAATATCCAGGAGGAGTAGACTGCATGAAATAATTATACTTGGACTGAAAGCAGCAAAATAGAAACAAAAAGAGTACAAAAAAAATCAATGAAAAACAGTTGCTTCTTAAAGAAAAAGATCAACATAAACTTTATCCAAACTACCTAAACAAATGATAGGAAATGAATGCCAAAATTGACAAAATCAGAAAGGAAAGGGGGCCCATAAAATATACACCTAGGAATTCCAACTAAACATAAGGTCATACTTCAAAAACCTATACTCGACAAAATTAGGAAACCTGAAAGAAATTTAAAAGAAATGAAATGAATAATTTTCTAGATAGATACCACTTACCAAAGGTGAATTAAGATCAGATAAACAATTTAAATATACATATAACCCTAAGGAAATAACAACAGTCATTAAAAGTCTCCCAATCATAAAAAGCCCAGGACCAGACAGTTTTAACTCAGAATTCTACCTGACTTTGAAAGAAGAACTAACCATAATGCTTTAAAATTATTCCACAAAATAAAAGCAGTAGGGACATTGTAAAATTCACTTTATGTGGCCATAGTCACCTAAACCACACAAAGATTGAACAAGGAAAGAAAAATTACAGACCAAGTACTTTCATGAAAATACATGCAAAATACTCAAAATAGCTGCAAACCAAATCCAAGAACACATCAAGAAAATAACTACCATGATCAAGTAGGCTTCATTGCAACAATGCAGGAATGGTTCAAGATACAAAACTAAGTCAATACAGTCCAACATATAAAGAGCCTGAAAGAAAAATATACATGACCATCTCATTAGATGCTGAAAAATTATTTAATAAAAAGTCCAACAGGCCTTCATGATAAAAGTTTGGGAGAGATTAGGGATACAAGGGACTTACCTAAACATAATAAAGGCAATATACAGCAAGTCTATAGCCAAAATCAAGTTAAATGGAGATAAACTTAAAGCAATTCCACTAAAATCAGGAACAAGACAAGGCTGTCCATGCTCTCCTCTATTCTAAATACTAACTGTAGTTTTAGCAAGAGCAATAAAACAACTGGAGGGCATCAAGGGGATACAAATTGAAAAAGAAAATGTCAAATTATTGTTATTTCAGATGATATAATAATATATGTAATTGACTTCAGGTTTTTTTAACCAGGAAATATGTACAACTGATAAACACCTTTAGTGAAATGTCTGCATATATTAACTCAAAAAAATCATTAAGTCTCTTATACATAAGTGACAAATGTTGTGAGACTTAAATCAGGGAAAGAACACAAAACTCATAAAAGCCCCCAAATGTCTAAACTATATTGGTATAATTCTAAGCAAGTAGGTGACTTATATGGCAAAAACTTCAAGTCTTTGAAGAGACAGTTTAAAGAAACCATCAAAAGTCTGAAAGGTCTTCTACATTCATAAATGCTCATCTTACCAAAAGCAATCTACATATTTGATTCAATCCTCACCAAATACCGTCACAATTTTTCTACAGATCTTGAAAGAATGACACTTATCCTCATATGGAAACACGAAAATCCCAGAACAGATAAAATAATCCTGTACAATAAAAGAATACCTGGAGGCATCATCACCCCTGAGTTCAAGCTGCACACTACAGAGCTTTCTAATAAAACCCACATGGTAATAACTGAAAAGGAGACAGGATGGTTAGTGAAAATAAGTTGAAGACCAAGACATAAATCCACATACCTATAGACATCTTGTCTTTGATAAAGAAGCCAGAATTACACAATGGAAAAAGAAAGAAAACTCAACAAATGTTGCTGGTCAAAATGGGTTTCAGCATGTGGATGAATGCAAGTTATTCCACATCTATCACCCTGCAGAAATCTAATGTCTAAGTGAATCAAAAACTTCAACATAAAAGCAGATACACTAAGTCTGATAGAAAAGAATGTAACACACTGGTACAGGAGACAACTTCCTGAACAGAACACCAACAGCTCAGGCACTAAGATCAAGAATTAATAAATGAGACCTCATGAAACTGAAAAGCTACTGCAGGGCAAAGACACCATCGATAGGACAAAATGGCAACATAAAGAATAGGAAGATTTGCACCAATTCCACTTCAAATAGGGGGTTAATGTCCAAAATGTATAAAGAACTCAATAAACTAGACATCAACAAACTAAAATGTGACCCTCCTCCAACCAGGAGCTGGTTCTCTCAGACCTTGCCTTGCCAAAATAGCCATGCCTCTCTCCAAGTTCCTGTTATGCCAGAACTCCCCCCTCCAGAGACTGAAGATGAAGATACTAATTGGGTCTTGAGATGCTGACTGGGGGAAGGGTTTCTACCTGCCTGCTTGTAACACAGTTGAATACACATGCTGGACTGAAAGCATAACCATGACTTGGTCCCATTTTTTTTATCCCCTCTCGCCATCCAGTTCCCTTAATTTATCTTCAGGCTCCTACCTTTCTTCCAGAAAACCCATTCATACAGATGTAAACAAAGAATTCTCAATAGAGGAATCTCTAATGACTGAGCAGTACTTAAAGAAATATTCAGCATCCTTAGCCATCAAGAGAAATGCACATCAAGATGACCAAGGTGCCATCTTACACCTGTCCGACTGGCTAAACACAAGTGGCTGCTCATGCCTGTAAGGATGTGCAGCAAAATGAACACTGCTCCATTGCTGGTGGGAGTGCAAACTATTACAGCCACTACTGAAATCAACATGACAGTTACTCAGAAATCTGGGAATTGAACTACTTCAAAACATACTATATCACTTTTGATACATACCCAAAGAAGTTCATCTTATCACAAGTACACTTGTGTAAGTCATTGCAGCTTTACTCATAATAGCCAGAATCTGGAAACAAACCAGGTGTTCTTCAACCAAAGGATGGATTTAAAAAATGTGGTACATTTATACAATGCAGTACTACTCAGCTGTTTGAAAACAATGGCAACATGAAACTAGAAAAGACCAACCTGAGAGCTATAATTCAGTCCCAGAAAGACAAACATGCATGTGGTCACTTATAAATAGACATCATCTTTGCATAAAAGATAATCATCCTGTAATTTATAGACCTAGAGAGGCTAAGTAACAAGAAAGAGAACACATGGATCTCCCTGATGCAAAGTACTTCCAAAAAGGCTCCTTACTGGATTCCAGGCAGCAATATGAGACTCAGTGTTTGAAAAGCACATTTAAAGTAAAGTAATACTAATCATCTACTGATGTTTATCTTATTCCTTATGCAGCAGAGCATTCATATTGCATAAGATATTCAAAATCATACAGAGATAAAAATGTTCAGGAGAAATGCACTGATCATGTCTGAATCCTCCACAGTACTTGGAAATCCTGGGTTTCCAGAACATCTTCGACAACACACATGTTTAATACAGAATGCACACTGTGTTTAGGGATACAATGCTCTGAGTGTTCTTGATGTGCCAGTGTATCATTTATTCCCATAAAAGATTAAAACTAAACTATCACTAGACTAAAGGGAAAACACAACTGTGGTAGTGTAGTAGCACCTACAATTAAGCACAGCTAGGATGATAACTCAGTACATAAACTATGTTCGAAGCATGTATGAGGATGTGAGTTTAAATTCCCATAACTCACTAAAAGCTGAGCATGGTAACACTTGTCTATAATCCCAGTGAGTCTATGCTGAAATGGGAGACAGACACAGGGCATCCCAGAAAGATCTCCATCCAGCTGTATGGCATATGCAATGGAAAACGTCATTGAGAACCTGTCCCAAAAAAGATGTAAAGAGCAAACTTTCTAATATGAACCAATATATGTGTTTATGCATTCACACATGAACACATACAAACACATGACACATAACACACATACGTATATCATATATAATAATTTTTTTTGAAACCCCACAAGCTTTCTTTAAGACATGGATGAGTTCTATCAGGTTATTTGAACTCTATCTCGTACAAACTACAGGTATCTACTTCAGAGTTTAGGACTATAGGTGGCTCAAAGGGAAAACACATAAATCACTTAATATTGTCTTTGTGCACAAGAAGCACTAAATAAATATTCATACCATCATCAGGAAGTTCATTTTCCTGAGCTGACAGTAAGAAACTGTCTTTGGTAACTAACATTTGTCTGATTCTGCGAATAATTCTCTTCTGCTGAAGAGAAGCAAATGTTTCAGAGTAAGAAAATGAGGCAGTATATAGCAAAAGCATAGTGGGTACTGTGTGCCCTGGAGGTGCTGAGATTTTCTGTGTTATAAATAACACTGCTCATGTTATACTTCCCGAGTGTCTGCAGCATGCAAAGGTAATAATGTGTAACTGATGGAGTTTTCAGATAAAGCATTATTAATGTATATGTTCAGTGACCTTCTTGCTCTTTGTCTTTTTGTCTTTTGTGACTATTAACATTCTTGTACAATCTCTGTTCATCTTAAGTATTTCTTTCAGTTCTACTCAGGACATCCTTTTAATTGGTTCAGAACTCTTATATTCTCTTTGGAACTAACAAAAGATTTGTAGTGTCACTTCTTTAAAAATGGAGATGCTGCTTCTTTGAAAAGATACCATCCTAAAGAAGGACACAATGGTTAGTAGCATCCTCTTTTTCACAAGACATTGAATAACAAAGAGAAGAGTGTTCATAAAACTGGACTGTTATTCTGTGAATCCCTACATCAGGGACTCTCAGTAGAGATGAGTGCAAACCTGTTGTTTTCTCTATGCATGAATATTTTAACACTAGATTTGTGATACTGAAACTGGGTTCACTAAGAGGCATCTAAGCAAAAATATATTCTTAGGAATACATTTAAAAAATTAAGAATAACAATTTTAAAAGTTCTCATGTATTGAATTGTAGAAATGATAACATGCTCACTAATTCCAAATTGATAGAAACTGCAGATTTATGTTTTTCTGATAAAAATTAGAATATCCCATTAACCGTCTAATGGCTAGAAGAGGAAACAAAGGGCAAAGCAACTTCAAAATAAGAAGACCCAAAGAAAGCCTGACTTCACAATGCTATGAAGGGAAAAATGCTGGGCCACAGTGCTTCAGTAAAGGGGAGCACCTCTTTGCTGGATCTGATAACAGGACGAACTTAGTAAATGAGTATCTCAGCACATATCTCCATAAATACTAAGAAGTGATGCATAAGCTAAATGAAAATAAATGTGCAATAAACACACTGGATCTATCAGCATGTTTGTGTTCTGAAGGACACATGCATTACAAGAGTAAAACATCTGTTTGAATTGTTCTATTTTGTAAAATGGGAGGAAAACAAAAGTGAATGAATGTTTGTCATGTTATGGATCAAAAATCAGTTGTATTCTGAGAACTACAGAATGTCATAGATGCTTGGATCTTTTGAGGGATGACTGAGGTGGAAGACAGTGTGCTATGTACGGGGCTGATGGATATCTGTTGTGTACTCACTGTATTTAATAGTATATATTCTGGGGACAAACTATAATATTGACTAATAATAGACATCAAGTATTTGAAATACCTGCAAAAATAGTTTAAACTTATAAATAAACTAAAAATAGTTTAAACTAAAAACGTAGTTTCATAGGAAAGTTCTAACTAGAATTTCCATATAAGGAAGCCACAACACTGGATATCACTCTAAGAATAAAAGTCATTTTACAAAACAGATACTTGAATACACATATTAACTGTGGCTGTACTCACTATACTCAAAATACGGAGAGAGCAAAGGTGCCTACTAAACCATGAGTGGATAGAGAAAGTGTGACTCACACATACACACACACACACACATGCACAGGTATATGCACATACACACACACACACACACACACAGACACACACACATGTACATGCACACACACACATACACAATGCTTACTGGCATTGTTTTTAGCCATTAAAATATTTGCATTGTGTCATCCAACTGAAAAATTGAAAATTGATCTTGAAATAATCACATTAAGTGAAATAAGCCAGAATCAAAAATGAATATCATGTGTGTGCTCTCATATGTACCAGGCAGGAAATAGAAATGAGAACAGGAAATTAAAAGAGAAAATACTGTGATGCACAAAAAGAATGGCCAATTTTTCTAATTGTTCATTAGAAAAATAATGAGAGACGGTTTGATAAAATACATTATATGTCCTTATTGAACACCACATAACTTCACTTACTTTGTATATTCAACATGCACTTGGTTAAGCCATGCATATGCTTATTTAATCTTAAATTTCTGATTGCCAGCAGTTAACACCACAGGTCATGTGAATACTACTTTAATTTTCTGCATGCATTCCAATTCAGAGGAAATAGTACATTTTGGTTATAGATTGCTCAAAATGAAGTTGAAATTTCCCCATCAAACCATAACTTTTAAGCTGCACGCATGACCTAAAAGAGGTTTTCGGTCATAGGTCAAGAACTTCTCCTTCAATTGCATTATGCCATTGGATCCAGTTGGACAATGTGATGAATCACTGTAGTTTAACTAAGAGAAAACTGGTGAACATCATGATGCATCTCTCCTGCTGCAACAAACAGAAGTCCTTTATGGAACCAGAGGTCTAACAAACAAACTCAGGCTCTTTGGACATTTTAATTTTCAAACTAGAATGTTTTATTTTTTATTTCCATGTTTAAGTGGTCCTAACAAACTAGGCATTTTGTCAATCATGGTTCCACAGATATGTTACCATGTGTTCCCTATCTGGTAGTGAGACTTCTATTATCAAAGTCTACAGATTTAAGTGTTACATTCTAATAAGCTGAACCAATAACCGCTTTAAAATTTAGACTCACTGTGATAAAATTCTCAGTCAGATAAATTAATTATTTATTGATTTATAGTTCATAAAAGTTTCACATGAAGAAAAACTCACAGTATTCTCATACAATGTTCCCATCCCCCTCCTGAATTGCTTCATCCTTCTTGTTTGTCAATCTTTATCCATTTGTCCTAAAAATGCATAGGAGATTTCCTATGAACTAGTTGTAGTTTGCTTTAACTTGTTTTATGAAATAAATAAAGGGAAGGCACAGAAAGTAAAGCTGACAAGTTTGGTTATATTTTTAAGTTCTATGTGAAATGTCTCTTTTTAAGGAATTAAAGAAAAAAGATTTAGAAAACCAATATTATGTAATGATAATGGCATCTGATCCTGACTAAAACAGATGAAATTGGATTAAGATTACATGTAAGGTTGGAAACACTTGTGTTGGGTAAAATTTCACAGGATAATTGTACACACAAGACAGGAGAGGTAAGAATAGTCACTCTAGGAAAGGATATCAGATACTGCCTGGTCAACTGTTGACATTGCCCAACTGTCACACTGTGTCATATAAGTAGGTACAAGATTTTGAAAGGTAAAATAGGCACAAGAGCGCTGTAACTTTGGAATCACTGTTGGCAACCAAGAATACACTGGCTTTAGTCACTAAGAAAAAAATCCCTGAGACATTTAATGTATCATCTCTGTTTGTGCCAAGAGGTACATGTGATCTAAACAGCTTGGTGTCCTAGATTTTTGGATACAAAACTTAATAAACATTCAACAAATATGCCTTTCCCCCATAACAACTTTTAAGGATTGCCCAAAGTTTGAATAATCCAAAGCCAAAATTCAATAAAACCCTTTATCTCCATGTACTAGAACTACCAAAATCAAGTGTTTAGGAGGCTTAAATAAGGTACATATTATAGTAATTATGGTTTATATAAATTGTATGTCTTAATCTTGATGCAAAGGAATTTCATTTTAATTTTAATGAGAGAACTCTCATAGAGGAAGAGAAACTTAGGTCTGAGTTTCTGACTGTTAGGTGTCAGAAACCTATTTGAGAAAGGCTTTGGTGTATAGTGCTTTACTCATGTGTCACCACATTTTTGCACTGCACATTCAGCAGCATGCTTGCACTTATACCTTTCCCATTAATATTGCCTTCCATCTTAACCCTTGAATTTATATCCTTCCCATTAATGTTGCCTTCCATCTTAACCCTTGCATTTATATCCTTCCCATTAATATTGCCTTGCATTTATATCCTTCCCATTAATATTGCCTTGCATTTATATCCTTCCCACTAACATTGTCTCCCATCTTACTCCTTTGTTGTATTTTGATGTTTTCAGAATTAGGATTATCTTTTAATATTTAAAAGCACATGTAAACAGCCATGGGTTTTGCTGTGGCATATGCAAACATTTGGCATTACAGTTCGTCTGACTCATGCCCTTCCCCACTCTGTCTAATTCTTCTGTTCCCTTTCTTTTCTCCACATTATACTTCTTCTGTTTTTTCATATCACACGGATTTCACTGTCCTCTTATTTTTCTTCTCCTTTTCTCGCTGATGTTAATAGTTCTCAAATCCCTCTCACAGTCCCCCTTCTTATTTATGGCTTCTCTCTCTCTCTCTCTCTCTCTCTCTCTCTCTCTCTCTCTCTCTCTCTCTCTCTCTCTTTCTCTCTCTCTCATAGATAGATAGATAGATAGATAGATAGATAGATAGATAGATAGATAGATAGA
>JADRCD010209899.1:0-18253 GCA_019843815.1 Montemys delectorum | reverse complement strand
AGATAGATAGATAGATAGATAGATAGATAGATAGATAGATAGATAGACAGACATGGCTTATTTTTATTCTGCCTTCACTGAAAATGTTCCTTATCTAGGATCACGGATGTTTTAGTAAAACAAATAGTTTTAGTGTTTAATTATTTTATTTCTCTCATGTTTTCAATATTTCAAGTCACACGTTTTTCTTGCAATGGTCTATTACCTTTATTTATACAATACCAGATTCTAATAAACTTAGCCATGTCCTGATGTCTAATCAATAGATCCTACTGTCTGATTTTAATTAGTAATTTTGTGCAGAATCTAAGAAACCACTAGCACATAGGTTCAGTCTGCCACTTTGGATCACATTTTTCTAGTACTTCAAATAATTCTTTACACTGTCAAAAGTTCTGCTTTGAAAAAAACCCAGACTATCACTTATTTAATTAAACCTCTTTAAATCTTGTTTGTCTTTTATCTACAGAAGGGATGGAACCCTAGGTGGAAAACGTCAGGATGACCTTTCCTTCAGTCTCTGCTCCACTCTTTGCTGATGCCAAAAAGCACTTGCTGACAGCAGCCTGGTGTAGCTGTCCCCTGAGAGTCTCTGCCAGAGCCTGACCAAGACAGATGCTCACAGCCAACCATCAGACAGAACATGGGGACCCCACTGGAGGAATTAGGGGAAGGACTACAAGAGCTGAAGGGATTTGCAACCCCATAGGAAGAACAAAAATATCAAGCAACTAGATCCTCCAGAGCTCCCAGGGACTAAACCACCAGCCATGGTTGGTGAAGGGAGCCCAGGCTTCAGCTGCAAATGTAGCAGAAGATTGCCTTATCTGGCATCAATGGGCAGGGAGTCCCTTGGTCTTGTGGCGATTGGATGCCCTAGCATAGGGGAATGCTAGGACAGTGAAGCCGGAGTGGGTGGGTGGGGGAGCACCCTCATAAATTCAGGGGATAGGGAGGAATAGAGTAGGGGGATTGTGGAGGGAAAACTGGGAAGGGGGATAACATTTGAAATGTAAATAAATAAAATAACCAATAAAAAAGCGACCAAACAAAAATCTTATTGGTCATAACATGTACATATTCTAAGGTACACAAAATATACTCAATATATTTTCTCTCTCTGTTACTGTCAGTTTGTCTCCTTTCATGGCACTGGACTCATAAGCTAGATACCACATGCCTTTACCACAAGTATTTTACCTTCTGTATTTAATGATCTAAACCTGCATTCTTTCTTCAAAGTTTACAGGGACTATTAAACGTATTTAGATACCCAAATCCCATTTCAACCACTTCAACTAAGTACCATGACTGAAGTCACCGAGGGGATCTAATATACTGGAGAGTGGTTCTATTGATAGCAGAGGCAAGCATAGTAATGCTAGATCTAACTATAGTAGTTCATGATTTGCCTTACAGCCTGACTTCTCTTAGAGCCTCATCAAATGCCTTAACATCTAGCCAGAAATAGGATTTTAGCTGCGAAATAATTCATTTGTAAAAATATAGGAGACGCTGCACATGCTAAATTGAGCTCAGTACTTAAATCTTCGAAATCTACCAGTAGGGTGGTGTGATTCAAAAACAAGAGAAATGTGTTCATCCATGAAGTCATTTGCTTGACGTAAGGCACACACATGAGCAATAATAGCTTTACAATAAATAAATGTATTTGAAATTTTTATGACAACTGGAGCTCAGTTACTGGCTTTTTTCAATTAAGTGGGACTCCACACTAAGCTATCTTCATTTTGACGCTGAGTCTTTTCAAGGGGATAACAGAAAAAAATGTGCATGCATGTTATATTTTCCATATTAGACTTTTTAAACACTTACCAAAGAAACTTGTGATTAATGGCAGTTAGAACTTATTGGACTTGAAGGACAAATACTTGCTTCACCAGTTAAGGGAACGAGCTCATCAAAATGAAAAAGTGCAGGGCAAGAGGGAGCAGAGAGAGAGGAGACTGTGAATCTGTAAGGATCCGCTTGACATGATGAGCTGAACTGTTAACTATCCATTTCCTGCATCACAAACTCGACACAACCTTTGTCTGTATTAAAAATAATGGAGTTGTTCTAGAAGAAAAGTATAAAAGTTCTCAAATTAAGCCTCTCTATTTATTTTTATAGCTCTGGCTGCTGTTATCCCAGCCTCTTCACAGTGTCTTTCACAGATAGGAAAGTTTCCTACCTCCACAGTTACAAATCCTCGTCTAACGACCCAGGCTGGCTGTTTCTTCAGGGACTGTGCTTCATACTTCAACATGAAATTGAGACTGAACTTTTTTATTTGCTGAAAGGTAACACAATTTTCTTTCCTACACCGTGGTCTCATTCTTTACCTTTGCATTGACCTCAAAAGGGTGGGAGCCTCACATATTTCAGCACCGGGTTGTCTGTGAACTGGAGAGAATCGGTCTTGCAAAGGAAGCAGAAATCCTTTTCGGTGGAAGAATGCCAAGTAGCAATTCCAAGATGACACCGTTGCTCTTTGCTTTAAGTTCGGGGGTGCGGTAGGGGGAACAAACTTCCTTTTTTATAGAAACAAGAAACAAGCAGTGTGTGGCAGTGTGAGCTAGCTGTTCATACAACTCTGCTTTTCAATAAATTTCTTCAACACAAAAGAAAGAAATCTGAATAAAACAAGGGGAAGTTACCAAGTTCCTGAAAATTGTTGTATGTTTAATAGGATGCTTATTGGCAAAGCAAAATATGTGGTTCCTAAATCATATGAAAAGATTACTAAGCAAAAATTGTGTCTTGATGGAATACAAGACATAATACAATACATGCAAAAAGATACATGAACGTGTACATTGTGTGCAGAGAGATTTACTGTCTTTGCAAACTTAAAGTGTCCTTTTCCTCCTCTTAGAACTCCGAAGAAGCTTCCTCTGCAAAGCTGCTTTGGATGTACTCACTATTATAGTAAGCCAGCTCAGGGACAAAGCACGGTTTCATCCGGAAGATGAAAAAAGTCCAAAAAAACAAAATAAAATAAAATAAAAAGTGACAGTGATTTCTAGAATTCACTCAGAGTTAAGAACTCAAAAGTACGAGAAAGAATACATCATTTTACATCATTTAAATGTTCCTTCTGGTCATAAAAATCCTTTCTCTTTCCTGAATGACCTTGTGAAGAACACTTGTTTGTTTACAGTCTCCAGGGGGCAGTAAAAGGAAACATACTACTTTGCAAAATGTTCCCCAAGCCATTTCTTGACCTCAAATGCCTGTTTGATTTGGCATGTTCATTGGCTAGTACTTTTCCCTCGGTTAGTTCACTGAATGTCCTGATCTTTCTTCCTCCTTCCTGCCTTCTTAGAAACAGAAGTTCCCCATGACTTGACAATATTTTTTAAAAAATTTAGGATGTTCATATAGCTCTGTGATTAACAGGAATTTTTTATACTAACCTAAAGATATTTCATAATTTTCATTTTCCAAACAACTCTTTTATATTTCCAGAAATATTTATGTAATTAATTTCCTGGGATGAATCCTAATGCTTAAGATTACTGGTCATGAATTTGAAAGAAAGCAGGGGAGGGGAGGTATGTGGGAGAGTTTCGAGGGAGGAATGGGAAGAGGAAAATTATGCATTTATCAAATAATCTCAGAAAATATTACTAAAAATAAAAGTCACTTTGGTAAGGTATTGTGCTTTAATAGTTCCATCTCAGTGTTCAGGTTCCTTCTCTGCTCATTGAAACTGGATGACATTTTCATTGCAGATCATTTGTTTCTGAAGTCAGTTGACTTATATATGACCTAAACATGTAGAAGGAAACATTTAGATTAAAAAAAAAAATGCACGCTGGTAGCGAAGTCTAAGACGTTGCCAAAAAGTTCTAAGAACAATAAAAAGTAGTGTTGGAAATAATGAAGTCAGAGGACCGACATTATTTGATCATGAGACTTAACTTATTTTCACAGTAATCAAGATACAGTGCTATTGAAGAGTAGATAGATACACGGATCAATGAGACAAAGCAAGAGTCAAAAAATTAGATCTTTACAAACACAGCAACCCGATTTCTGACAGTGGCAGAGGAAATTCACTGGATTGTGGTGAGTTTTCTCAACAAATGATGTTAGAACAATTGGGTAGTTATGTGCAAAAATGCATTTCATTTTAAATTCTTCTTACAAGATAGAAAAGCCAGATGGCGCTCCCAAGCCTAATCAACTCCTGAACTCTACTAGCCTTGATAATGAAAAGAAATTATTTAATTTTGGCTGATAATATCATCATAAACACCCAGTAGAAAAGTGTAACAAGCACTTACATGATTGATTTTTTTTTTTTTAACAGTTTACAAGATACAATCTGGAGACACTAGGCTTAAATCTGTATGGGATGTTATCAAGAGAGCTACTTCTCACTACTAACACTCTTCTTGATTATGCTGCTCAGATGTAAGACATCATGACTCTCCCTCAGTTAAACACTACCATACCTACTTACAAGCAAAAGGCCATTATTTTAACCCAATATTTGGATGATGGTTATTTTTTTCTATATAAATTAACTGTGGGACACTATACACTAATTCTACTCACTTAAAGTGCCTTAAAGTAAATAGATCCCAAATTTATCTTTCTCAAGGTCAGCTATGGAAGTTTTAAAAATTAAGGAGGAATCCAATAGATAGAAGTTCTTGTGAACCTATCAGGGGATTCCAATGGAGTTTGATTGTACATTTAAATATTCCGGTGTTCTAGTCTCTAAGTTCTCTATCTGGGTCTTGTAGCGGTGATAACTCTTGACTTTACTTCTCCCTACCTTTGTTTCCAGACATGAGGCAAGGTCTTTCTTTCAATAGAATTTCACATATAACCACTGAAGGTATGTCCTGATTGTCAATCCCTGTGTTCCCAGTCAGCTGGAAGCAGGAAGAACCATCACCATCTCCATTCTACAATAGCACATAGGATGCCCTCTCTGTAGGAGAGGATGGTAAGGCTTAGAAACTGCATAGACTATTTAGGGTAAAAATAACCCAAAGAAAATAACCATCTTCTTTCTTCAAAAAGCCAGAAATGTCCTTGGGTTTCTTGGTAGCATTGTCCTTGCCAGAGCCTGGAGATGCTGAAAGTGATGGGAGGCTCTGATCATTTTTCTGGTTCCTGAAGGATTTTACAGTTTCCTCTTCAGTCTTAGGAATGTTAGAAAGATAATAAGGTTCTACTGAAGGATAAAAGTCATTCTAGTCAACAAAATAGACTCTCTGGACTGCATGGACACCAAACATGTCAGCTGGGCTGGGTCAGTCACCTGGCCAAGGGACTGCCTCTAGAAAAATAAGCTCACCTTGAGTCATGGTAAGGAGATGAGCAGAATAATTATCCCTTAATGAAATAACATGCTTCTGCTTCCTCACCTCCCACCCCTTATGATCAAGGTACTAACAGATTCAGCTGGATCTACTCATCTTTCTAGTGCAACATTTCCTTTTCCATTTGTCTCTTTATTTTAGACATGGGTCGTAACCTAAGTATGCTTTTTTTTTTTTCTTCTGATACTGTGACCTTCCTCACTTTTCCTCTGAAGCAGTTCCTTTCTGCCATGTAGTTACTTGTCTCCCATAAATCTTGTCTCCACATCAGCCTGAAAGGCATGGATTTTCTTCCTTCTCTTCGCTCTTCTTCACTTGCAGGAGTTTCTGAGATTTATAGCTTGTTTGTCCTGGTTATGGTTTTGTTTTGTTGTTGTTTCTTGTTTTGTTTTGTTTGTAATAAACTCTAGCAAAGTTGTCCTCAAGTTTCAAAACAACAATAGCAAAGTGTTTCTTCTTACGCAAAAAGTAAATAAGATTGAACAGATAAGAACATAAAGTGTAACATTATACATTTTTGCAGAAAATTTTAAGAGAAAAGTTATAGTGATCTAGTAGGTATCAAAGGAGCCCAAAGATATAAAATCTTTTTTCTTTCATCAAAGAAAAAAGGAACACTCAAATTGGAATTGATAAAAATGAACAAGGTTTTCTATATTAAACGTGCTGCCAAGAGAAGTAAAGCAAAAGGCGTATACTTGCCGACTGTATTTGTGGAGCAAATATCTGATCAAGATTATATAAATAGGCAGTAATGAGTCCTCTGGGTTATATAGGTAGCCTCTGTCTCAAAAATCAAAACAAACAAAAAGATCTGGAAGTATAAAATATGAAACTACATAAAGAGAAATAAAAGGCTTTAACATCAGACATCATTTTAGCATCCTGAGGGAAATACAAATAGTACTAAAATAATAGTATGCTCTGCAGAAGGTTGGCCAAAATGAAAACCACATCAAGCTCTGGTAAGGATACAAAGCAATTGAAATGTCACAATTTCTTGCTGGAAATGCAAATGATGTGTATATTTGAAAAATAGTTTATAAATTTCTTATCAGTTCGACATTTGGAATACTACCCAACAATTGACTATGTACTTATTTACCCTGGAGAAATGAAAACTCATTTTCAAAATATGAACCCAAACACAAGGCTACAAAGACCTCACATATCTTTCACTTAGGAAAGGTATTAAAACTCTGTGATAGAGTCATGTTGTTGATAGCTTTAGACTATAAACAGAGATGAAAATTCACAACAGTTTACGCATAAATATTTCTTGGACATTTTAAAAAATGAAACTTAAAATGCAAACCAAAGTAAAAATAAATTAAGTTTTAACAAATATAAAATGTGTCTTCTGACATAAAAAATAATTAAAATCAAAGAGAGGTAAGCATATAGTACCACTTTATACATTTTGTTTTTTTGCAGAAAATATATGAGAAAAATCATAATGACCTAGTGGGTATGAAAGCGGACTAAAGAAAAAAGAAATGTGAAAGAAGCACAATATTAAAATTAATAATCTTCATTAAATATATAGCATTTGCTTGAGGATAGTTTATTTAAAATTAGATTTATATTGAGAGCAAATGTAAATAAATTCACAGAGAAAATTTAATAAGCAGAATTAACAAGACAAAACCTAGAGTTAAAACAGATATGATTAAAAAGATCTCTTGAATCCAAAATATACAAATGTCTTTTGTTTTGTTATATATAGAAACAATATTTTTTCCCAAAAAGCAATGTGCAGTATTTGAGGAAAAATTGAAGAAAAGTCTAGCCATGAAGCAATGCTGAGGACAACTTCTGCCATTCCTTAGTATGGATTTTACTTGTGATCCTGTAGAAATGTATAATTCCGCAATAATTTGGCTTGATTTTTAAAAAGGTACTTGGATCTGTCCAATCATGGTAGAAAACTGATGAGCATGTTGTGTCATCAATATACATAGAAACAATAAACCCTTAGTTTGATAGCCACATTATTATTCACATACACATGAACACTAGCTACAGAAAACCTTCATATACATGTGAAGGGAAACTGGAAAAGGTATGCTTTAAATTTCCAGATTCTTTTCCCCATATTTAAATCATAATAATAAGAACAACAGCTAATGTAATACAAAATCAGTTTTTTTCATAGGTGTATAATGTTCCAGAGTGTCCAGAATAAAATGAGTATTCTCATTAGCATTACAAAAGGGTTAACTGAACAATAATCTACTCTGGGAATAAACACAAGCGTCAAGTAAGATAGATATATCAACACATAACTTGTGATATCATCATCGTGTTTCTATAAACACTTTACCAGTTTTCATATGTTGAGAATGGACAAATGTAAACCATGTTGAAATCTATCTTATCTACTTGAAATAAAAGTCTGTTGCTCTGTATAACCCATGAAGAAATTAGTCAAGAATACCCTTTGGCATGTTTTTCCCTAACTTGGACTGACATTCAGTTTAGAGTGAAGAAACCACCTTAATTTCTTTGTATGCCTGTTATTATCAGATATAGTCAAATACATTAACTTGTAAATATTGATATTATTTGTGCTTAATTTGATTGATAAGTAATAATTTTAATATCTTTGTGCCAGTGTCATTGACACAACTTTTCTATTTACATAAATTTCTTATGTTAGTTTGAATTTATTTTTGTCTTATATGTAAAAACTTATACATATTAATGGAGTGATATATAACATTTCAGTAAATATATGTTTAAATATACATTTACATATGTTCAAATCAAATGAAACATAACAGCTTCACCAAACTTTGACCTACTACTTAAATGACAAAGACATTTTTAATCTTTTTATTCAGCTTTTTGAAAAATAAAAAATATTCCCTTTTATATTCAGAAACCTTCCTATTCAACAGGACACATGATAACTAAATGGTATTCTTTGAACCACTGATAGACTCAACTGCATTTGTTACTTGGTCCCAGTCCGTAGAAATCAATATTACAGTCAAAACACCATCAGATCATCTATTTATACTGCATGAATAAGTACAACCATATGTGATACTTGAAGGTTTGTAATTTTATAAAAATACTAAAGTCTTTGTACATTAATATTTCAGAAACTAAACTCTGGAAACAAAGGGCCAATTTCATTGTTGACATTTTCCTATTTCCTTCAATAAGTACAAAATAGGAATATTTTCTTGCAATGTGAAAGAAGCATTTTAAATAATCTTGAGTTATAATTTTCTTTTAACTCCATGGTATCTTAATATGACACTGCCTACCCAAAGAGAAAAACAACAACAAAAACTCAAATCACAAAAATTTATAGTTTTCATGGATCGTATTGCTATAAATTAGCTTTATGAGAGTGAGAATCTCTTTTCCTTCATTTTTAAGAATATTGATTCATTTATGTGTATATATCTGTTCTATATGCCTGTGTGAGTTTATTATTCACCATGTGTTTGCAGGAGCCTACAGAGCCCAGAGGAGGCAGACAGATGCCGTGCAGCTAATGTTACAGCTATGACCTGCCATGAGAATTCTGAGTATTGTACTCAATTTATCTGCAAGAGCAGTAAGTGCTCTTCACTGAGCGATTACTTTAGCCTTCTCTAGTCTTAGTACTGTTTCTTCTTCATTTTGTAGAGGATGGTTTTGAATCAGCCTAGTCTCTCTTACATGTTACCCCAGCAGCATGACCTTTTTAATAGGCCGAGATACAGATTCCACCTCCCTTTGTTGACAGAATTCTTTTCCTTTCATGCTTTGCTTGCTTCCATAACTATAAATAATTTACCACTAACAGTTTGGTCTAACAGTTCAGAGACATGGCCTTGACCTACTTTCCTCCTTGATCATAAGATTAATATGTAACCCCGTGGTTACTCTGTCTGTGTCTTTCTGGGTAGACAGTCCAATTGTTAATGTCTGGGCTCTGAAACATATACTAAACAAAGCACTCCAATGAGCGTTATAAGTTAATTTACTCAGAATGTAGTGTTGTGCATAATAATGTGTAAAGTGCTTTCATGTCTATTGCTCATTTATATTTTACTGTTATTCATAATGACCAGAAGAGCTTGTGCATAAGTATAAAATATCTTACTTAAAAAAAATAGGAAAACTAAGGGCTTGCAAAGCAATGTGCCATGACCAGAGCCTCTGAGATCTGAAGTGAGCAAGCTCACCCTTCTCTTGCTACTAGTCCCTGCTCTTTGCAAATATCCACATCACTTGCAATTCTAAGAAGAATGGAATGCGAAGAAAATACGGCTCCTTCATAAAGTTCACTTCTTTTAAACTTAAAAATTTTAGTTTCTTAGCGTAGCATGGACTTACTTTCTGTTTTTAAATATAAATATTTAATAGCCATAAACATGCCCTGTGCCCCGCTGTGTGCCCAAGAGATATATGCCTAGGCCCACAAAAACCAGGTAGTATCATAACAGCAAAATCCAACACACTCAGCATCTTACAGCTCTCCCATTCTTATTAATTTTGCATGAAATGTGCCAATAAATTAACTCTTAGCATCCACTCTGTATGATATGCTAATGCTTAGGTTTCCTAGTTTTATGGAGAGGAAAGAGATGGTCGAGTAGAGAAAAAGTCAGTAGAGGGGTAAAATGAAGTGGGAAATAAATTAAAGGTTATGCCTTGCTTTCAGGGGAATTTTATAGAAATTTCTTTATCACAAGCAAATTTGACTCCTAGTTTGGTATTACTTTTTCCGAATTGGTTTTATGCATCCGAACATGCTCTTACCCATCACTGAGTCAGTGCAGTAAAGAACATCACTAAAGATCACTGTCAACTATCTAACCATTAGTTAAGAAGCACACCAAACCACACAATTACAGGTGGCTCAGCATCTATACCAAGGACATACACATACAATAAATAAGATAAGTGGTGGCTATAAAAATTGCTAATATCATGGGGTGACATGAAAATATCAGAGTTATTGTTTCAATCCCACATGTTGTGCTTATAACAATATATATGTCTAGAGAGTCAAATACTCCAAAGTTTTCTGAATTCTCTATGCAGTTCCAACAATTCAAATCATGATAAAGCACTCTTTGTCTTCTTTTTTTTTTTTTTATTAGATATTTTCTTTATTTACTTGCAAATTTTCCCTTTCCCAGGTTCCCCTCCAAAAAACAAACAAACAAACAAAAACAAGAACAAACTCCTTTTGCCTCCCCCCTCCCCATGCCTGCCACCCCCACTTATTGGCCCTGGCATTCCACTACACTGGGGCACAGAACCTTCACAAGGCCGAGGTCCTTTCCTCCTATTGATGATCGAATTTGCAATCCTCTACTATACACATGCTGCCAGAACATTCAGTCCCACCCTGTATAGTCCTTGATTGGTGGTTGGGTCCCTGGGAGCTCTGAGGGTGCTAGTTAGTAATTGTTGTTCATCCTAAGGGGCTGCAAACCCTTCAGCTCCATAGAACCTTTCTCTAACTCCTTCATTGGGGACAATGTACTCAGTTCAATGAATGGTTGTGAGCCTCTACATCTGTATTAGTCTGTAATGTTGCTTTTGTTTCAGTTTTCTTTCCTAATTAATAGTCACATTAATCCCTGTAAGCAAAATATTTTTTAATGTAAAAGAAGTATGTAACTTATTAAATATTGCTTGTTTGGGAATTATTATTGTTATAGCTTCTCAAATTTTTCTTTTGTTACTAATTTCTATCATTTAATAATTTCAATATATTTCTTGGCAATGGACACACTGAATAGTTTAGCATTCTTTAAGTCCAAATATATATTTGATACCTTGTATTTGCCTATATTCTACAGTAAAACTTTCTTATATACAAACACACACACACACACACACACACACGAGTGGAGAATTGGTTCATCAGGCCCAAGAGTCAGAGCATTTGCTACTCTCACAAAGAAATGGATTCATCAGTGTTCAGCCTATAAGGTCAGCTGGCTTACACCTGTGAACAGCTTCTAAATCAAAGATATTTAACATGTTCTTCTGGCCTTGGTGGTTACTGGTACTCACATCAGTTCATAGTTAAGTGCCTGAGTGCATGTGTGTATACACACACACACACACACACACACACACACACACACATGCACACTTTGCACACACATGCATGGACACAAATATAAATATTTTAATAGATGTTACATGAGATATATAGAATATATATTCAATTTTTTCATTTCTCTTTTTTCTCTTTTCTTTTCTTTTCTTATCCTTTCTCTTCTTATCGTTTTGTATCTTGCTTTTTGGCTGGAGATTTCATGGAGTCTTCGAACATACTAGGAAAGTGTTTTACCAATGAGCTTCATCTCTGAACAGTTGACTCATTTTGCACAAACATAATGGGCAAAATAAATTAATGTTTTCAAAATAGAATATAATAAAAAAAACTCCTCAACAGAAATCTTGGATTCTACTAAAGTTGAGGTTCTGAAACATCAACAGAGAGCAGACTGTTTTAATAAATCATGGCCTTTACTCTGTACCCTAGAGTAACGAGAGATACTCAGCTGCATTCTAGGAAATTTCTCATTTCAAATATTTTTACCTACTTTCTTGATGTTCTTCTTGGAGAAAAACTTTCGTTGTTATTTAAGTTTGAAAGAAGCTAGTGAGTTTCATTATTATGTTTTCATACAAATGTGTCATTATACTTTTATTTCTTTCATTGACATCAACTATTTTATCTTAAGAAAAGATAATTCAACATTGTCAGAATTCACATCATTTCCTCTTTAATTTTATAGGTGGTTTTAAACCAAATTCTGTATTTTCTTACACTTGAACTTTTCATTCAAACATTAATTATGCTATGTAATTTACAAGATACATCAGTTAACTATCTTGGCAAGTTTAAACCCTTATCATTTTATGGTTTATGAACAATTAATAACAAATATATGTATGGAATACTTCTTGCCTTCTGTAACCATCAATCATTATTACAATTTTGATCAGTTGCCTTTCATGTGATTTCTTCATCTCAACACAAAAATTTAGCTCTTCAAAATTCAGTTGAAAAATTAATGAGTTTATCTACATTTGGTTAGTAAACACATTTATGCCACCAGTCAAAGTGTTATTTTATGTCCTGGTTCATAATTCTAATCATGGTAGAAGTGGCACCTGTTCTTGAACTGACACTGGAGTCCTGAAATAGAGATGATAAAAATATCTTTAAATTTAATTAAATGAGAAAGTACTGAGTCTCAAATAAGAGAAAGACCAAATATTTTATTGACATGACAAATACTGTAGATAAGAATGTCTGAATATTCCATGCTTTTTGAAAAGCACATCACGCACTTCACTCAGATATAATAATGTAAACATTGTTTAAGTCTTTCAGCAAACCAGGAAATATATGTACAAGTAATATCATATGGAATCAACAAGTTTTATGTATTAGAATATATGTGCACGCACGCAATAAGTTTTAGTAAAATAAAGATCCATGAGCTTGAATGAGAACAAGTAGGGGTATATTGGAGGGTTTAGGAAGACAAGGAAAAAAAAGAAATTAATTAAATGATAATGTCAAATTAAACAAAGAGGTAAAAAGAACATTAATTTGGGTCATTTAATCCAATGCCTTTATTTTAAAGACAATTTTTAAGCCTTCATAAATGTGAATGATCTACCAGAGAATATCATATCTTTCTACTTCACTACTACTTCTCTCTTAATATACAAAGGAAAAGAGAGAAGGACAGAATAATAGTTTTCTCCAATTCTCTCCAGTTATGTGGAACATAATAAATTTGGAGGAGGGCTGAAAAGCAGGAGAAGACTAAATGTAGGTCCGGAATATATGAAGAAAAAATAGACAGGAAAAGACTTACTATTTTTCTAATTTCTTAGAAACTGTGTATCTTCTTTAGCATTCTTTCATGATATATTACCTTTATTATATATTCACATATAATTTAGTTAACATTACAAAAGTCAGGGTAAGAAAATAATATAGACTAGTAAAGGTAAAAACTTAGCCTCTTATTTCTCTTTTTCTCAGGAAAAATTACCCAGAAGTCTATTTTAGTATGATCATTATTGACAGAAATATTATATTTTTAAATCTGTTACATAAATGGTATAATTAGTAATTTGTGATAGGTAATACCATAGTATATTTTTAATCTAATAAAGAATGTAGCATAATTTCAGTGCCTCTTCAATCCCAACACAGACCTATTTTTGAGGGCTACTATGCATTTATATATCCTAAATTGAAAATGTTTTACAAGACTAAATTTGAATCCCAAAAATCATGTGTAAGTCTATATACAGCTTGGACATCTAAAGGGTCAAAATCAGACATGATACACCAACAATGCACATAGTAGATACAAAAATAAAATATTTTCACTCTCAGAAAGACTGTTGTTGCTTCTAAATAATATTGTTCAGTGAATGTGAGTACATAAAACTTTCTAAAAAACTATAGCTTACTGATAGTTGGTAAAGTTGATTCTTTCTATGCAAAATTAGAGAACTAAAATAGCATTATTTCTCCATTCACCTCAATCTTTGTAGTCTGTGTTCTTAATTTCTGTTGTAATTTTGTTTTTCTTTCTTTAAATACTAATATTCATCACATATACTATATTAAACATTGTAAGAGTATTGTCTCATTAAATGGACTTTAATGATCTTGATAATAATATGGATTAGAACTATCAGGAACTGTTAAGAACCCCTGAATTAAAGTGATGATGTACATTGTAGATAGTTTCATCACATTGTTCTGTAATATGTAGTCATTGTATTAAGCTCAGTGGGGAAACACATTGGTAATAATAGCACTGCAGTTACCACCTTAAACAAGTAATTAAACATGTAGTGGAAAGGGAAAATTCATATTATATGCCTCCTGATGTGAGATAATATGGATAAAAACATTACCCAGATCATGAGAAAATGAACAACTTAGGAAATTGAGGAAATGATGAAACAACAATATAAGTTCTTTTAAAGTTTGAGTGTAGTGAACAGCCAACCATGAAAAGTATTTCCTGTGATGGGAGAAGACCAAAAGGCAATATTGCACAATGGGAGTGACTTTATGAGTACTGGGAAGTTCACTTTGAACATATTTTATACAGAAGTATTGGATGAATTTGACATGAGATTATTCTATTCACATTGCATTCCCTTTGCTTAATATGTGCTAAATATTTGGGAAGGGACCTATAAAAATATTCATAAGATGCCAGGAAATTATTTTATATTTGCATCTTTAGAGAGAGGAGAGGAAAAGAGAGGAGAGGAGAGGAGAGGAGAGGAGAGGAGAGGAGAGGAGAGGAGAGGAGAGGGAGAGGAATTGAGAGAAAATTGTTTGTCAGCTGAGATAAAGAGAATAGGTAGATTATTCCATTTTTTGTCCCTATTTCACTACTGCTATGAATGTTCAAAATAAAAATCATTCTCAAGAATGAGTCCTGCACTGCAGTATGCTTGATATACCCAATGTCACTCCAGTGGAAAAAAATTGATTTTTTTCCCACTCCAAGCATGATTTCAAATAGATTTTTGGTTAAGGATAGGATTTTGTATGTACTTCTTTCTTTCCATGCTGAAGTTTTATCTGGATTGAGCTCATGTGTGTGTGACTTGTGTGTCCTGTCAGAGTCTCCATGATTTCATATGTACATAACCTCTGCCATCTTGGGTCTGAAGTATTCTGTTTCATTGGAGTCACCCACCACCTCTGGCTTTTTAATCTTTTTGCCTCCTCATCTCTTTTACTCAATAGGTCCGAGAGCATTGAGGGGAGATATTTGATAGAGATATACCATTAAAGACTGATAAAAGACTTGTTTTTTAAAAGGTTGTTTAATACATGGAATTAAGGTGGCTCAGACAGGAAAAAAGACACAATTTGCAGTATTCCTTGCATTTCTGCCTTCTGTCTTCTTTCTCATTGATTTATTTTTGTAACTTTGTTCTTATGATGTCTTGTAAAAAAAATATGGAAATATATGTTCAGTTCGTCATGTTACCCGAAGACATTACCTGAGAATTTCAATGGGAATATAAATCCAAATAAACTAGGAAGCTCTGACTGCAGGGAATCATAGTAGTAGCCTGGAAGACAATGCTTCTTGTCTTGTTAAGTTCAATATGTTTATTTATTTTTAAGTTTATTAGTTACTGGAGAGTGATATATAGCCTTAATTTGATCGTATTCGTCTTCTCTTGCCTAAGTCATCTGAGATCTAATCCTAAGCTATTCCCTTCCCACCCATGGGTATTTTGGCTGAACTCTATTTAAAAACCGAAGACAAGGTAAAAAGAAACATAATTTTGGAAAATAAAGACTCATGGGACCTAGTGGAATGAAGTAATTTCATAGTGCGTTTTTATTCAAGACATCCATTCTGTGATATTCTACTATTCTACTTCTATACTGAGAATATTAGTAAGTGCTTAAGTTGCAATCTTTCCTAATATCTATTCAATACTACCTTTATGATTTGTTGTGGATGGTAGGTTTGCAGTTATCAGGACCTTCTGACATGGTACTTGCTTTGTGGGCAGTAAGAAACCTTGTTAAACTTTGAAGCCAATTAATACTGTTATTTATTCTCAGTATATACTGAGTTTGTTGTGAATAGTGATTTTCATGAGTTAGTTGAAAATATGACACTGCATTAAATCTTTAATAATAAGAAGAAAAATATTTAATCAAATTGTAAGTAAAAAGAAAGCTCATTAATATATGAAGATTATGATAAAGTCAAATATGATCTATCAAAGCTAAGTTTTGTTTATTTTCCCTGGAGCTTCCTAGAGCTAAGACACACCTTACAGGTATATGTTCTTCTAGCATGTGCCAAGTCCTGGTTTCAGTCACCAGAACTTTGGAAAACAAAATAGTTACTGTTGTTAATTGATCATTAACCGGGCTCACTGCTTAGCATGTTACTGCATGTAAGAAAGATAATTTTCTTACTTTGTAGACAAAGATGATTTTGAATTCTGAGCCTCCTTTCTTTATTGTTCAAGTGATGGGGTTACATGGGTATACCAACATTCCAAGTTTATGTATTACTATGGATGAATTCCAGGATTTCTTGCAGCTAGGCAAAACTCTACTAGTTAATTAACAGTACTCCAATCTGAAACTCAGTTTTAAAATACATTGATCAACAGAAATTGAATCAAGTACATCTTTGACTGTCATGATTGCATCCATTTTCCACATTTCAAATTCTTTTCTGTCTCCTGTAAATGTTTTATCATCATGGCAAAATTCTGGCCACTTACTTTGCATTTAACAAAAAATTTTGAAAAGTTGTTCAAGAACGATAGTAGAGATAAATTAATATACTTTTAGAAAATGTCTATATTTGTATAAATATCATATATAGTGAAAACTACTTTAAGGGGTTTTTCAAGGCATCTTTTCAAACATTTTTCTAAGAAACAGAATCAGATAAGTTAAAATGTGTTAAGTCACCAATAATAGACAGTGCAGATCAGTGAAGTAATTCAACTTTTTTTTATTTATAATATGCACACAATACACATGTTCCATAATCAGTTCATTTCCCTATCTGCTACATTTTCTCTTTAATAAAATTAGTTCTCGACTCTTTGTTCTTTTCTAGTAATGCTGATATATAGAGACACCTGCTGGGAAACATATGAACAGAAGGAAATTTAAACCTGTGTTTTTGGAAACAAGAACAGGTTTCCCCATTTAGTGTAAGTATTCTTGCCTCAAACACACTTTTAATTTCGAGGAACTCCTGCCTCTGAAATATTTCAGGATTCACATATAGCTAATGCTTTAAAACTGATCAAAAAAATCATCACCTGAACATGTAGGTTCAAGAACTGACCATTAGAAATAACTCTCTACTAAATAAGGTATCTGATGAAAAAAATAACAAATGTATTTCAACCAAGTCATTTATTAGTTAATTAAATTATTTATTAGTTAAATTATTTATTTATTTGATAACTTACTTGATAATTTATTAGATAATCAAATAATTATCTCTAAAATTGTTTATATTATCACAGTTTCATAGATTTCAAATTTTAGCAAACTTTATTCTTGACTGATTTTAAACAAGTAGTATATATTGAGAAAAAAGTTCTTTGGGATTTCTTGTTAATTTTTACCTAAGTGAGTTTTACAGTTATAACATAGTAAGTACAAACATTAAAAACTAATAAAACAAAATACAATATTTGGTAAAATTCTGCCAGTTTTTAAAAACTGTGTTCCAAACTGCAAGCCATTCTTATCTTTTGCTGAAGGATGCTAATGTACCATGCATCATGAAATCATAAAATCTATAGAGAATGTGGGCAGACATGATTCCTTGAGTGAATTTAACAATTTCATTTACATGGTTGGCTGAATTTTGAAGAGCAGGGCAAGACTGTAGCCAGGTCTTGGACTGCAGCCACTACAATAGTTTTCAAGTTATATTCACCATAATTCAGTTGAACATGGACCAGTCATGTGTGGAGAATAGATGACAGCATGATTTCCAAGCACCTGCTCTATGCTCCCAACCAGATAGGAAGAATACATTACATGGTGACAAACTGATATCTGGCTTCCAACCATGTGGCAAAGATGCTTACAATTGTTTCATAGCCAAACTAACATATGATTCAAGATGGAGTGATCATTATATAATTTCAAAAGAGAAGAGAATATACCTTGAGAAGAAAATGATGTTAAAAAAAAAGAATCCCCTTTCTAAAGGAATTTAAAGGACCTTAAAAATCCATATTGACCTATTTATTATACATACATAACCATTCTAGGATGTTTAATGGTGTATAAAAAAGAGAGAACAGTTGAGAAAACGCCCTGAAATCAGGCAAACTTTGTATGTTAAGCAACATTTCATATCCTATATGCTCTTTTTTTT
>JADRCD010209898.1:22140-55793 GCA_019843815.1 Montemys delectorum | reverse complement strand
ACTACTACTACTACTACTACTACTACTACTACTGATACAGATACTTCTATTACTACTACTACTGCTACAATCTAAAGAAAATCTTCCCCTGGGAAAACCTTCACACAAAGCTTCAAGGTAAAAAGTGCTTGAAACTATGTTGCTTATGATACCAGGTTCTTAGAAAAGATAGCTGATGAGAAATGGCAATGAGAAAAACAAGATTTCCAAAACAGTCTCTAAAAACCACAGCCTCCGCCACTACAGAATAGCAAGGGTGTTAAGACTACACCAGCATCCAGGAAACCAAAGTTTTCTAACTTTCCTTACACGTTGATGTCTTGGTAGTTCTTGATGTTCTCTCTTTCTCTCTGATTTTGTGGTGAAAGAGGTCTGGACACTGGCCAATAGCGCCATCCCTAACTGAGATCTTGCAACATAGTTTCCTTGGGAAATAGTATTTGTTGATGTAGAACTTGCTTGCTCGGTTTGGTTCAGTGCAATGGAAACAAAAACATTATTGTTCACTAATATGTTTGCAATTCTATTTTGGTCCACAGTTCCAAGAAATATATCTGAGCTGTCTTTGAATATAGTAGCTATTATGCTAAGAGTTTGTGCTTCTTCTAATTCAAAGCACTCCCTTCACAACATATTCTATGCCTGCCACACATAACACTTCTGGTCAGTTTAACTTTCCAATTGCCATCTAAGTTTGTTTATCACCTTAGAAGTCTGACCACGTGCTATTTATCTGTTTCATGCTTTATTGTTTTGTAGGCTGAGTGGTTGGCAAGAAGTTATTAGCAGAGTGAATGCTGGGATATCATATCAGATGGGAAAAGGGAGACTTAAGCTTGGTCTAGAAGAATCTGAAAGCCAAACTCGTGGGTTAACCTTTCTTCCGTTATCTGGTCCATCCAGCGTGAAATTAAGTTATGACCTACATAACCTGGCTGTGTTCTGTCTCTGGATCCTAATGTCCAGCAAATACATCTTGTGTGTGATAAGACCAACAGAATGAGTTTTATCCATCTTTAGAAATCTAGAACAGTTTTAGCCTATCCTCGCTTTCAGAGAAAATGATGATCTCCAGCTTTATACCAAGCATGTATCTCACACTATTAGACATTCTGAGAGAGGACTTCCTCTTTGTGTTTTCTTTCTCCCCTTTTCCATTAGTAAATTTAATTCATTAAACAGGTATAACTGCTTTTTAGCACATTTAGCCCCTGTTTGCATTGTAAAGAGGAATATATGCTGTTACTTCCATGGACATATTACATTAAGACACTTAAACCACTTTTTCATTGACTTCTTTATTTGTTTTTAAAATGCAGCCCTACTTCTTACCCTAGGCTAGCCTGGAATACACAATCTTCTCATGTCTGCCTCATAGTGTTGGGATTCCATGTGTGATCTTCTATACAAGTCTAAAATTCTATTTTGAGTGTGCTCTTTGTTCCCAAATTAATATAGATACAGTGGTACTTCCTTCAGAAGGGGAAGACACTTTCTGGAGAAGCCAGAATATATTCTGATGTCATATTTCAATTCAATTTTAGCTATTTGAACAGTATGAGAGAAAGTCCAATGATTCCAGCTCCTTCAAAGTGTAGGTGACCACATTGACATTCATAAGTCTGGAGTGCTCAGGCTCTCCTAGGTGGTCAGTGTCCCTTATTTTTCCTCTTGCTAATTCATATTGTGATATTAGCCTTGGGATGGGGACATGAGTATGGTAAAGTCTGTAAAGTGCTTACCATGTAAAGGTAGGGGCCTAAGCTCAGATTCTAAACAGCCAAGTAGAAATATGGGCCTGGTGATAGATACCTAGTGCTAGCCCTGGGAAAGTCTAGACAAGAAGAAACCTGGGACTCGCTAGTTACCTTTCAAGACAAATTGGAGAACTCTTCAATGAGAGACACTGTATCAAAAAATAAAGTGCAAAGATATATATATATATATATATATATATATAGATAGAGAGAGAGAGAGAGAGAGGGAGAACCTAACCTGACTGACTACTGACTGAATACCTGAACACACATGTGTGTGCGTACAGTAAGCACTTGCATATGCATTCACAAAAGCAAGAGAGATGATTTCTCTGTGTGTTTGGCCACTGGGACATCTCTTCTCACCCCTGCACGTAGGTGCACATAAGTACAGCCACAGGTTATTCAACAGCCAACCCATGAGCCTTTGGGCTCTTTGCCTAGAAACCAGATATGGTAACCTCTGCAGTCAGTAAGATCCCCATATCTAATGCAGTGTGGGTAGGGCTGGTTCTGGCCACAGGACGCTCTAGGGAGCCTGTTCTAATGGGATTAATTCTGCATGTCTGCTGGATGAGTGTGAGCCTGAAACAGAAAAGTAGTATCCAGGTGAGTGTGGACTGGCTAAGAAATCTGTGCAAATCCCAGAGCACAAGGTTTCTCAGTGTTTGAAGCTTAGATTGATCTCTTTAAATACCTAAAATTCCTACTTTGTTTGATGTCTTTGGAGGAGATTTTTAAGGATGCATTCTCTTTGTGTCCCATTTGTTATGATTCACCATCCTGTGTCAAAAACTTCACAGGAGATTATGTCTACAGTTCTTTTAGTACAACACTTTACTTTATGTTGCAGAAATGTTTAATACTTTATATACTTTCCAAAGTATAATTAAGTCAAGTTTACAGTTAACCCCAGCCTTGTAGTCATGGTTAAAAATCCAAGGGTTTGAATTTGTACTGTCTTCTGAAGCTCATGTTTTCATGCTAAGTGTGATTTGATGGGCAGTATGATATCATTCTGTCCCCAGTTCATTTTAAGACACTAAAACTTATTGCCTTGGAGAGTGATTCAGCCCTATTATGAAATTGCTCATCTGGGAAAAATTAAGAACAAATGGAATATTTTTTCAGGTTAAGTCAGGTGAACGTAAGTTGTCAAAGATGGCAGGCGTGGCAGTCCATTCTTCCGTTGTGTCTAATCCTGTTGTTAGACTGACTCAATCCTCTGCCAACTGCAGCACTGTGATTAACATGTGGATGGATACCTTTGCCATGTGGGAAGAATCCCAGGCATGCCTGTGGAAGAACATAAGCAGCCCAGGCATGGACAAGGAAAAGTGTACAAAACCGAAAAATGCCAACCAGGTGAAGCAGGCCTGTGTTCTGCAAGGTCTTCCATGGTTTTGAAAGACTTCTCCTTTATTGTGATTCTCCTGTGAGAGGGTGTGGCTTGGGAATGGTCCTGGTTTAAAAAAAAAAAAAAAAAAAAGAATGGCATAACAACATGTTTCTTGAAACAGAAGTACTCTATTTTGCATAATCATTAATGATATTGGAAAAGCTTGGCTCATTTGTTGTAGCCCAGCATTCTATCTTAATTTTCTTGTTAAAGTCACGTGTATACACATATACACATACATACATGTAATATGCATACACACATGTATATACACATATATAAATACATTTACAATGTATGGAACTTTGAGGTTCCATCTTACACCAGTCAGAACTTCGAAGATCAAAGTCTCAAGTGATAGCACATACTAATGAGGATGTGGAGCAAGAGGAAGGCTTCATTGTTGGTGGGAGTGCAAACTTGTACAATCACTTTGGAAATCAAATTTGGCAGTTTCTTAGAAAACTGGGAATAATTCTACCTCACGACCCAGCTATACCACTCCTCGGTACATACCTAAAAGATGCTCTACCCTTCCACAGAGACAGAGACACTTGTTCAACTATGTTCAGAGCAGCTTTATTCATAGTTGTCAGAAACGGGAAACAATCTAGATATGCCTCTAGTTGAGGGAAGGTTCCTGAAACCTAACTTATCCTTGTAGAGTACACTGGATCACAAATAAAGACATGAGTTATTTATCACTTCCCTTAAGTCAGTATATGCAGCTGATAATATTTCATTCCACCAAGGAACAGTGTGACATGAACACAGGCATGTGTATGCTTCAATTTTGCAGAGCTTCAGAACACTGTTCACAATATTCTAATCAGTACCTGTGGGGAAAAGCACACAATTAGCCATTATCAATAAATGAAAAGTATCATGCTGCTTTTAAGTCAATCCAGGATTGAGTGGGCTTCCTTTGTATATATCTCAAGAAAATAGACTGTACAATTGTGTTTCTCAGTTACTAGTTTTAATGAGCTTAAGGCCCTATGCAGGATCAAAAATCATTTGTTTCCTGTTATTTGTGAGATGTTTTGGTCTCTTGAGATGGCAGATCTCTGGGTGTGGCCTCCAGCAATGACTACAGATGCATCTTCTCTCTCTCTCCCTCTCTCTCTCTCTCTCTCTCTCTCTCTCTCTCTCTCTCTCTCTCTCTCGCCTGCATTCTGTGGACTCTCTTGTCTAGACTTATTTAAAGGAAAATTATATTCTAAATTTGCACTAGAGATTATATAAGATCATTGCAACAATCATCAAGGGAGGAAGAAAGCAGAGCTCCCATTGCCTTCCTTGGAAAGGCATTGCCAAAGCATTGTTTAGCACCCACCATGTAGATGAATATATGCAGTACATGTATTATACACATTCACATGTGTTTAGGCACATGTGTATGGTTTCATGATGTGGAGCCAAAGCTTGACATCAGATGTCAAGCTTAATCACTGAGGCAGGACATAAAGTGTTTGAATTGATCTAGGCTAGCTAGTAAGCTTGCCTGAGAGTGTGCTGTCTCAAGCACAAAAGAGCTGGGATCATACAGACTGACACATCATTCAAATAGTGTGTATGTGTGTATTGACGGTTCAACTTCAGTCCTCATAGTTATATGGAAGTTCCTTTGTCCACTGAACTATCCTCATCCCCAGAGAGTTCCTTCTTGCACAATTTTCCTCTTGCACAATCAATCCCCATACATAGAGATTTTAAAATCAGTAGTCCAATGAATTTCAACAGACACATCAATATGTCTGGTTATGTATGTAATATATATTATATTATGTTATAACATATACATATATATTACATATATATGTATGTATGTAACAGCCCAAATCAAAGCTTTGAGGGGCTTCAGGATACAGACTCTCAACAGTGATGCCCAAGGGACTTCTCTCCTTAAGCTTCCAAGTAAGACTCCATTCTTGATACCTCCTGCTCTGAGACTAACAGCATCTTGGGTGACCAGCTGGTTTCTCCACTCTCCAGCATGCATAAGCCATCGCAGGACTGTCCAGCCTCTAATCCCGAGAGGCAGTTCAACAAAATCCCCATAATATAAACATTCTGTAGATCCTTCTGGAAGAGCCTAACTAACCCCTCTGAGTCAGCACTCACAATACACCAAGCACTACTTTAAAGTTGCTCCAAGTATATCATTCGTTGCTCTCAGAGTCTAGTTTAAGCAGTCCAGTCATAAAATAGAAGAGTATGATGAAGATTTCAAACATACAATAATACTGAAAGTGAACACCATCATATTCACAGCATGCATTTACAGCTGACACTTCAACGCAGTGATTTTATTGTGCATGTATCCATTATCCATTTCCCCATGGAGAGCTTAGTGTCCTCTTAAATATTCAGTGTGGAAATCAGTGGAGCTCAATGGTTGTTTACCATCCTTACTTTCTGCTATGAAATTTACCACAGAAGAGAGTTATGCTGCTAAGCAACACTCACTGACTCTTAATGGATTCACACATGCCTGCATCTCCAATCCTATCAATAGATCAAGTGTCCAAGGTCTGTGGCTTGTTACTTGGTCATGTGCCCATGTCATCAACAGTTTGACTTTTCATAGCCATTGATTTCTTTGCTTATTCCATAAATATGTATAATATCTATACATAGTGTATGTGAATACATATATGTGTGTGTGCATGTGTGTGTGTGTGTGCATGTGTGTGTGTGTGTGTGCATGTGTGTGTGTGTGTGTGTGTGTGTGTGTGAATAACATTAATGCAATACTTCTTTAATTTGGCCTAATATTTTTGAGACTTCATGTTTCTAGGTATTAACAATTGGTTTTTACTGAATAGCAGTATTTCTTTGTAGGAATCCATTTATTCACTTCCTGATAGACATCTGGCCTATTTCTATCCCTTCTGTGTCATACAGAAAGCCAAAAGAATAGTCATTTACAGTGATTATACATGACCATATGTACATAATTACATAACCATCTTTATATGACTGCTTTAGAGTAGCTAGGTCATACGATTGGTTTAACTTTTTAAACTGTTAAGCAGACTTAAAACACAGCTGTGCTATTTCACTCTCTCATTGACAATATACGAGAACACCTGTCAGTCCATATCCTTGCCTACTTGTGGTATTGTAGTCATTTTAACTTTAGCCACATGAGGTCACATGACCTATTTCTCTCCCGGTGATTGTAACTCAGACTTCAATGAGAACTAGGCTCCCTCAGTTTTCACGTATTTATGGGACATTAATTTAACATCCATGTAATCTATTTCAAGACTTTCAGCTTTTATTGATGCACTGTAAAAGTTAAACATACATTTATTTGTTAAACTACTATTATTTATTAGGCCTCTCCTTAATATTATTTTCAAGTATTTCCTTCTAATTATTATTCTAGCTATTCTATAAGTATATATTCTAAATTCTGTATTCTATATTTATATTCTAATTATTCTAATAATTCTATAACTATTCTAATAAACAATTCTGAAGTATTTACCTATTTTTCTCATCAGTATCATTGAAGAACTGAAACATAATTACTTCAGACTAAATACAATTTTATTTATGCTTTTCTACTTTTGAACTTTCTTAGATTAATTTGCTTTCTCCAAGTTTGAAGTCTTACTTTACATATTTTCCTAAAAATGATTCATTTTCAACTATGATGCTTCATGATCTGCCTCAGATTAGTAGGATGTCAGATATTAAGGTTTGGTTTTCAGCACAATTCATGGAAAAGATTAACTTTTATCTATTATATGTGGGCACTTTGTAGACAATAAATACTCATAAATATCAAGTTCTGGGATCTTGACTCTCCTAAAATCACTGAACCTTTGATTTTTGGGCCTTTTCTACAGTGTCCTGGGCAAGGAAGTTCTAAAGCCATTTTCAAAACAAGTCTAGTCTGAATTTGTGTGTCACTTTTGAAATTAATTTGGATTCTGTATAAACTCTTATGTAAGCAACAGAAGAGTATGTTATATAAATAGTTTCTTGCTTTCCCCTAAAGCTTCACATATTGCTATATAAATTCCTCTTTTCTAATCTTAACATTATTATGAATATTATCTTTTAAGTTTATGTGGAAATATATATCCAAATGGTTTTATATATTAAAATCATATTGTAAGGAGATGCTAAAGTCATTAGCTGATTCTTAAAGCCACTTGAAAGATTTCTGAGACTTCTCCATCTAAACAATTGTGCCTTTGGCAAATAGAAAGTTGTATTCTTCCTTGGCCATTGTATAGACAGTGGCTTGCTTACAAAGCTGTTACAAGACTAGCATATTTAATTAAAGATCGCATAAAAGTAACAAGAACTCTTTACTTTCTTTGCCCACAGTGTTTGGGGAATTCTGCATAATGGGTAAATTTTACCTGTATTATTTATCTTTTATTAAATTGAAGAGATCCATTCTTATTCCCAATTTCTGAATAATTTGAATATGCTTGACAGTATGTTGTTACATATTTCCTTATACTTACTGATATGCTCATATGATTATTTGTTGTGATGATCTGAATAACTACATTAAGTTTGAACATTAAATTGACCTTTAATTTCTGAAATAAACTCCATTTGTCCATGAAGTACAATCAAGAATGGGTTCAGTTTCTGAATACTCAAAAAGTACATTCCTAAGTGTATCAACTTGTGATTTTCTACTTGCACAATCATTTTTGAGCTTTGATATTAAAATTATTCCTTTTTTCATAATACAGTTAAGATGTCATTGACATCTGCAATCTTACTTAAGATTAGTATCCTTTAAACAGTTAACAATACTCACCAATTAATATGTAAGGCTACCTGTGTGCATAGATGTTTGTGTGTGTGTGTGTGTGTGTGTGTGTGTATGTGTGTGTGTGTGTGTGTGTGTGTATTGAGGTGTGTATTAGGATGTGTGTGTTGGGAAGAGTGTGTGTTAGTAATGTATGTTAGGTTGTGTATGGAGGAGGAGTGTACTGTTTTGTGGTGTGTGTGTGTGTGTGTGTGTGCGTGTGTGTGCGCGCGCGCATTGGGTGTGAATATTGGGCTATATTGTGTGAAGGTGAACACTGGATGTGGTACTATAGATGTCATTAAGTTTTTCATCACATTACTTTATAATAGCTTATGTCAATGGGACTTTCATCCACTGATAGTGGTCATTAGACGTTTTTAAAAAAATTTCAACAGTGTCTTAGGAATTTATCCATTTTGTTGATATTTTTAAATATTAATTTTGGCTCTGTCCAATTTCTTTTTTTTTTTATTCAATTCTGTATTTAATGTTGTTTAGGATTTTCATGTTGTTTAGGATTTTCTTTGCTCTTTTCTCCTCTATGTTGAAATGAAACAGTATGGATGGATTTTTAGGCATCTCTTCTTGCAATAGGACTTTCAAACTACAGATTGGTTTTTACGCACTGGAATCCTGAGTGTCTCCCAAATGTGGTAAAGGCCTGGTTCCCAGCCAGGATGCTTCTGGAGACCTTCCATCAAATGTGCTTAGACTTTTTAAGGTGGTTTGAGGTTTTAAAGGTGGTTTGTAATTTTGCCTTTGAGTCATGAATTCTTGAGAAATATGCAACTCAATTTCTATACATTTAAATTTTTTTCTTTTATATACTTTTAATTATTGTTATGTCATCATTTTCTATTTTCATGAGAACTTTGCACATGAGCAATACATGTACTCCCCTCTCTTCCTCCAACTTCTCTTATGTTACTAGACCCAAATTCATATCTTCTTTATGTATAATTGTGAGACATAGATGCACATACATATATAAAACCTACTAAATCTACTTAGCTTTTGCTTGTATAGCACGCACACATGTTCAGGCTGACCACTCGGGATTGGACAACCTGTGTGAGCACTGAGCTCTGAATGAATTGATTTCTCCTCTCTCAGGGCACTGATCGTCTTTAGTCTTTCTTCTAGGGCTATGACAATGTAGAACCTCCCCTGTCTACACTGACAGGAAGCTGGAGATGTCATTATGCTGGTCTTATTCAGGCAAGCACATAGTTGAGATTTCATGGAGACAGCTTTCCTGTCATGCGCAGAAGACACAATCTCACAGCAGACATCCCGAGTCTTCTGGCTCTGAGATTCTCAGAAAACACGTGTCGTGGGATTGTAGTCATCTTGAGAGTGTCCAGGCTTTTTAAATAAGCTACATATGATCTCTCAATGGATATATGCGAACGAGTTGAAAAGTCAAAGGCATTGTTCTTTATTGGTCCTTTTTTTTTTTTTTTTTTGGTCTAATTTGGTGCTTCTTAATCTTCCTAATGGTGCAACTCTTTAATACAATCCCTTGTATTGCAATGAAGCTCAACCATAAAACTCTTTCATCACTACTTCATAACTGTAATTTTGCTATGGTTATGAATTGTAATAGAAATATCTGCTATGAAGGATATCTGAAATGCCACCCCCAAAGGAATCATGAACAACAGGTTGAGAACCCCTGATCTGGTTTTTGTGTCAATGGTGAGAAAGGGATGTTAAGTTCCTCATCTATGATTGTGCAGTTGCCTACAGATCTCATGAATTATGACTGCATTTGTTTTATTAATTTAAAGGCTTATGAGCACAGGTCATACATCAGATATCAGGGACAATGAAGAATTGTTAATGAGCACAGAGAAAAAGATTAAACCCATTACATTGTATGGACTTTCTGATTTCAAAATAGGAGGAATGATTATTGAAAGCACTGTTGTTAGGAATATTTAGGCTTATACTAAACATAGAAACATTTTTAAGGGTTAAATGTGTATAAAACGCTGATTCTCCTTATTATACCTTACATGATCTCATGGAATATCATTGTTGTAAATCACTTGAGAAGTCAAAGCAAGTAGGTGATGTGATGTTCCCATCTTAATACATCTATGTTTTTAAAACAATAAATAGCATCCATATTTTTCTCACATGTCATCCTGTTGAGTAAACTAGATCTGTATAGATATTAGCAATAGTGATATGCCTACCACATCTTTTCTTTCAGAGTGTTAGGGTCATTTGACTTTTGATTTCAATACATGATGACTTTTTATAGTTATATTGTCTACTAGAGACAGTGAAAGTTGCAGGTGTTAGCAGATTGTCTTCCATAAATCTTGACCCTTGTTTTTAGTGTCAGTAGAATAGGAATACAAAGGATAATCCTGATCATCAGTGTGTGGCTGATGAGAATCATAGATTCAGTGATTTTTTCATTCATTCAATAAATATTGTTAATTATCTATCATGACAAACAATGATGCCCAATGTCAAGTCATTGACTCAGATTTGCACTGCAGTTGTAAGAGGCTAAGGGAAGGTGTCTATGGAGTCAAAAGTCATAAGAACGGCTGGCCAGATGACCCAAAGGGCAATGGCTCTTGTGTACAAAGTTATTGACCTGAGTTCTATTTATGCCATCATGTTTGGAAGAAAGGCTCAGCTCTGGAAAGCCACCTTTTGAGCTCCACACTTCTGTCATATGCATGTACACACACAAATAAATAAATGTAAAAGAATCAAATAATAAAAATCTGTCAGTGCTGAGCTTGTTGGTTTGATACAGAGTGAATGTGCTGTGGCATCTATGGTGTGTGTGTGTGTGTGTGTGTGTGTGTGTGTTGCATGGTATGGTGTATATGTTGTGTGTGTGTGTGATGGTATATGTGTGTGTCCATGTCCTGGTAATTGCCTTGTTCAGCAAAGTTGAAATTTAGAAGGAAATGTGACTCCCAGTGTTTTTCAACTTTGAGATGCAGGGAAAAAACCAAGAGAGAATACAAAAATAGCAAGTATGTTATGATTAAGGGAACACAATTCCTAGGAAGGTTTCAATTTTTTAAGAGAAATTTTAACAGGTAGTATACTCTATTGAGAAGGCTTGTGGGAATTGTTTTAAATCAAAACACTTAAAAATGCACAATAAAAATTTATGTCACATATACAAACAGTACCCATTCACCAGGATCTGAATACGATGTCTTTTTTTAAAAAGGCTTATTGTTTATTTCAAGTTCACCATTTTTCCCAATCATAATAGCTTTTAGAGGAGCCTCTTGTGTAATTTTCAAACTTTTCATACCTTTTCTAATAGTTCCAGTAAAATTCTTCTGAGGTTCCCCCATTAAAGAAGGAGACTCAAGTGTAATAGACAACATGATACTGAGGGAACTGCCTAATACACAGTTAGCTCTTCTGCAGCTCAAGGCCCAACAACACTGACATTCCTGAATGCTCTTCAACACTCCATCTGCTAAGGTGAGGGGAAGATCCTGAAACAGGAGGAATGAAGGGATGGTCTTTACAATCGCAAGCTCTGTGGGTTGGAGAGATAGCTCACTGATGCTATTCTTGAAGAAGATCCAGGTTTGGTTCCTGCACCCACACGATGAATCTCTACCATCTTTAGCTCTAGTCCCAGGGGATCTGGTACCCTCTTCTGGTCTTGGATCACCATATATGTTTGTGCAAGAAAAGCATGTGAACAAACACATAATAATAAGTAAATTTTTTGAAACAAAATCTCAAGATCATGTAGTCATTTATATGATAAATAGCTACAGAAAGATTGTTGAACTGTGTGTAATTGGGGCAAATCAACTTATGTCTACCTGAAGAAGTATTTAATTTAAAAACTTGTTATTTGTCTTTTTAGAAAATAAAAATAAGATTGAATCTGGGTGCCTCTATGACAAAGTGGGAATATATATGTAATGTTTAGAGGTGACTAAAAATGATTCATGAGTCATTATATATATTCATATATATTTAATTTCTAATAGTATTATACATATACATACACATACATATGGAGAGAACAATTGGGAAAAGGACATTTTGATTTCAAATTCCATTACATAGTAAAATAATCATAGAATGTTTTAAATTATTTCCCTTTGATCAGGGAATTTAAAAAGTATGAGTTTTAGCCATGTAGTTTTGCATACCGTTTCCTTTCTTCAGTGCAGGACCATGCTATGAGCATTTTCTGTTTTTCTTCCTTTTGAGGGTGGAAAACATTTCAGACACACAAATAAACCATCATTCATTTTAACCCAATTACTTTAGATAAGTTTGTTTCCACAATTTTGCCACAGTGAACACTGTAATAAATGTCTTTGCCCGGAATCTTTTGCCTGTATCGTTAATCATTTCATTAGGAGAAATACTTCAACTGAGAGGGAGCTTGGGTATAGTGGGGACAATTGAGGCCACAATTGTCTGAAGGTCTCAAAGGCTAGCACAATGCTGTGCAGAAAAGTTCTATGAACTCAATTGCTCTCGAGCAGTGCTTGAGTACATCCACCACACTGCTCATGCTAACATAGAATATTATTAATTACATCTTCTTTAAACTCAATCTATTTTCACTACCCCATCATTAATTATTTGTGATTCATCATAACGAAAGCCTATTTTATAACTTCATGTATATTATAAAGGAGAGGAGACAATTTTCTCCTCCATTGTGTCTTCGAATTCCAAGGACCGAATAAATTTTTTTCCAATTAATCCATGCAAATAGAAGTCATCTCTGCTCTGTGATGGTCATTTTCAAGGCTAAAGGGAAGAAAGGGAGCATTCTTGGATATTTGTTCTGTATTCTTCATCGTTTCAGAGGTTTGTTGTTTCACGGATAAGGAAATGGATTTCAGAAACTTTATGGAGCTCATGACCGTTACCAGCAGTGCAATTCAACTTTAACCTTGCCTGTAAATTCTTACTATATAATCATAAATAAATAATTCTATTCTTATTTTAGTGATAAGAGATGGGATTTGTGGGCATCATTGCCTTCTCAAAATGTCGTCTTTTTGGAAACACAATAATAAAAAGAGAAACAAGCAGTTAATTCATTTCCTGAGCTTTTCCCCATGTAGTTGAGAATTTCATACATGTATGTAAATTGTATCCACGCCTTTCTCTCCTTTTTCAACCCCTCGTATGCTCCCCACAACTCTCAGCAAACTTTAAAAAGGATAACAGAGATATTTTCCAAATACTTAAAATATTGTTACAAATTTTAAAAGGAAGAGGTTTGCTTTACATTTTAGTGTACTTTAAACTATAAATGATTTGAATGTGGTGGCTGACAGTGAGGCTCTGAAGCACTATTTCCTTCTCAGTGCAAAGACTTTGCTTGTAGTATGAATTAGTCTCAAAATGTAAGACGGTATATCACAACATCACAGGCTACTCATGCCGCTCTTGACCATTAATGTCCACAAGTCACAGTGAAATCTGATGTTACTAGATTCAAGCAGATTGAGTTGTTCATTGGGTTTCATACCAAAATTTTAGACAGACTCAAAGGAGAAAAGGAGCTTTTTCTTCAACATTACTAAAACTATTTAAGGCTTTATATTGTATTTTTATATAATTACATATATTACACATGAACATATACACACATGTATATGCTTGAGACGTTTCACTCTATAACTCAAGCTAACATGAATTACCCTGCCTCAACCTTCTTTTCTTTGAGAATAAGAGAAAATTCATTTTATTTAATATGTGAAGTTGTACTTTTAATATCAGGATTGTGTGTGTGTACGTGTGTGTGTGTGCATGCTTACATGCATGCTTGTGTGTATGTGTATGTGTGTGTGTGTGTGTGTAGGTTTATGTTCTAATATATTGTTTTTATGCATTCAATTCTAGTTCCATACATTAAAATGGAATACATTCACACATACACACGCTCCAATGCATAAGAATATATTACTCCCTTTATACTTAATCACAGAATCCCAATGCTGTGCAAGCTGTAAACATGCCATACACAAACACATATTCTTTTGCATTCAATGAATCTAAGTGTTGTGTTTTCAATTAAAAGACGTAATACATTTTACTGGAACACTACCACTGGGTTTTCTTTTAAAATTAACATGAATTAAAGATGAAATGGATAAAACATTAGTCTGTAATCATAAAATATAAATCCTACAAAGTAAGATTTGTAAGCAATAAAATCTAAATACACTCACAGGTTAGGCAGAGGCCAGTGTGCTTCAGAAAGACAAGGAAAGAACTCTATGAGCTTTGGTACCTGAGTTTCTATCATGGGCTTTTCCAGGTATAAGAGAAAAGGTAACAGTGAAGTCTAAGCAGGAGTGGGCTCTTGCAAGTCACTTCCACTCTTCTAATAACTTGGAATAGCAATAGGAAATATCAAAAGGAAAGCACAACTTTCCCTTTCAACTCTTCAAGTGACTAAAAAAAAGAGTCACTAAAATGAATGGACAAGATTCAAAACCATTTGCAAAACCTCTCAGCCAGTCAACCAGGACCTTGTGGGAATCTAGAACACAGCAGAGGTCAGGGCCCTTTTCTTGGGTGGTTCTGAACACCAGGGCGACTCTTCCACACTCAGGTTAGCCTTGCGGTAGCAGGTTGTTTCTACTATGCTGCTGATCTTCACCAGCCACGTTCTACACTGTGGTTATTAGATAAAGCCTTTAGTTTAGAGTGGGCTCACTCAGTGTTGCGAAATGTGTCTTCTAACATTCCGAAGCTCTGCATCAGTCTATGGGCAAAGCTAAGAACGCAGGATAGAAGGGAGAAAAAAATAAAGTCTTATTTTTCTTTAACCAAACTGTTACCAGGAACTGCTCCAAAATGATTACTTACCAGGTTTCTTGGATGCCTTGAGCCCCCAGGCCATCTAATGTATTAAAACACAGACAGAAGAACCCCCAAAGAAGTGATAAATTCAAAGTCCTGTGCCTGAAGAGAAGCGCTGTCTGCTTAATTAACATGTCACTGCCTGGACTGCCAGGTGTCCCTTAGAAGTCACCTGTATGAGTATTGATCCTTCTAAGCGGCATGTGGCTTGACAAGATAATGGAGATACCAGCTCTGGGCAAAATAAAGAAGAAAAAGAAAAAAAGAAAAAAAAAGGTGTCTGAAGACTTGTTTACTTAAAGAGAGGAGGGTTTGGGATACAAGTTGGTACTTGCGGAATGTTTCTAGTGTGGTTATTTGCTGTTAATTATTTAGACATATAGATGAGAAGCTACCAGAGATTTTCAAACTCTCTTTACTCTCTAAGTATAGAGAAAGTAGAATTGGCTTCAGAACTAGAGAGCTATATGGAGCTATCTCTTTGTGCTCCTTTAATCATCAAGGCACATAAATATACAAGCATGTCTAAGCTGGAGATAAATGTATAGTCACGTACAGATGTGTACGTTTAAATAACTTTCCACTGGGACCTATAAATGTATTAATGTTGTCACTGAATTGTAATGGCAGTTTTCTTCCTGTTCAATGGCTTCTAGAGAGAAGCACAGCATACACAATGATGTACCCACAATTCTCCTGTCTTAAAGATGCATAAGGGTGAAAATGATTTCATAACTGAGGCAAAAGTGAGAGCTAGGGTTGCAAATCAGCTTCTGTTATTTAAACAAGCGTGAAGAAGCAGCCAGCAAGGTCCATTTCTCAAGAGAAGCCTAGCAAGACTTCGGTACACTGGGTAGACCCCTCGTGGCGCACACCACACAGGACAGACTCCTAGAATTGTTACTTTACACTTAAACCAGAAAAGAATGCTTGCTTTTAAGAGCCTGGCAGAAATTCTTCAAACAAAACAAAAATAGAGTAATTTCACCTTTCTCAAGAAGAGGTGAAAGCATGCTGACAGAATCTGTCAGGAGTCACTGGATTGACCGGTAACCAAAGCCAAGAAGAAATCCAAACATCTGATGGACCAGGTGTAAGAAAGATGCTGGAGTGGGCACACATTTTGGCAATTAGCCGGATTTAATATAGAGCAAAGAAAGGACAATTTTGTGGATTCTGTCCCACTGTGAAGAGAATATTTCTCTTTATTAATCTTCTAAAGTTTCATGATTTCTTAGGTTGAATTCTTTTTCATTTCTCTATCGCTATGTAATAAATCATCCTTAAACTCCGTGGCTTAAAATAATTATTTAGGGTCTTGCATGATTTTCTGTGTTGGCATGGTTTAGCTTGGGGGATTTGTTTTGATGAGGTCACCTGACTTGATCCAAATACAAAATGCCTCTTGAGGCTGGTGGACAACAACACTTGAAGATTTTAGGAAAGGATCCTCACAATGCTCTCTAATCTTCCTTGTATTTTGGCTTTTCAAAGGCAGTAACCAGTTCTAGTAAGGCATGTTCTAGTGAATGGGGGTTGCTCTGGCCACTGCTGGTGTTTGCTTGTTAATATGTGTATTCATAGACTAAGAAAAAGCATTGATTCTCTGGGACGACACAATAGTATTTTCTCTGAGATTTCTCTTTGTGCTCATCTCAGAAACAGCTCCCAGAAACAGGTCATATAGAATTGGTCCAACCATAATGGAATAGTGGGCATGTGTCCATTGTCCCTAGCCAGTCAGTTCTCAGGCTGAGCTCTTTGTAGGCAGAAAAAGAGTATTGGAGGTACATGGGCCTTCTGGCAAATAAGTCAGTACTATTCTTCAGAGAATAAGATCACGCTGAGTTACTAACAGGTAGCCCTCACTGATGAGCCTAAAGGAAGAATTTCTAGGAAAAGGACATGGAGAAAGGGAGGGATGAGGAGGCTTCCTGCAGAATGGAAAGGGAGAGATTGTCAGCTCAGTGATGCTTTCATCATAGAAAGCCAAGCAGCAAAGACACAGTTCCCTGACAAATCCTTACAGAAAGCCATCTGAAGATGTATTTGTTCCTCAGCACTAGCCAGATGATATAGTCTAAGGAAATACCAAGTTTTATATTTTGACATTTTAAATTCTGTCCTGTTTAAGAGAATGTAAATCATACATCAATGGTTTTAACAAAATGAGCATTTAATTCATTATGTGGTAGAGTGATGAGATTGAAAGGAAAACCATTTTAGAAAGTTGATAAAAAAAAAATATAGAACCACTAGGAGGGAGTCAAAGAGTTGCACATTTCAAAAATCCGGTAATAACACACCTCAGGTCAAGTTCATATTGTACAAAATGAGGAATTTTTCTAAAAATCAAGCTTCTAATAATGAGTTTATACACTGTACCTGATGTCAATTCCTATCGCTGATATCCACCTTTATTTCCAAAATACCATGTAAGATAGCCAAGAGCTTTATTAATCACATCCACTGTGGCAGTGGCCTCCTTTCGACTTCACCCAAAGATCAAAGAGCAACACAACCTTGACTTCACCCAAAGATCAAAGAGCAACACAACCTTGACTTCACCCAAAGATCAAGGAGCAACACGACCCTGAACAAGATGTCAGACACATTTACCCTCAGATATTCTACTCATTTGATAGAATAGTCTTCAAAGGCTACAAAATTTCATGCTTTTATTTACAAAATCAATTCCTTTGTGCTTCATTTAAGTCTATGATACTTGGCCAGTGGTCTGGTTCAAGTACAAAGATGCAATCGTTTACAGTACGTGAGCCAGCATATTGAAGAAAACAAACTCTAATGCCTTCCAACAACTGTGGCTGAATTTAATATACTGATTGAAAGATACATATCTATTTACTTATGTAAATTTACAAACACATTGTGTTGATGAATATATTTTGACATGATTAGGCACTGGAGGTATTTTAGTATTTTTCTTTTTCTCATCTCTGAATTAAACTTTTTTTCTTTTATTGAATATGTTCTTTACTTACATTTCAAATGTTATCCCCTTTCCAGATCTCCCCTCTGGAAACTTCCTATGCCATCCCCCCTCCCCCTGCCTCTAGGAAGGTGCTCCCCACCCACCAACCCATCCACTCCTGCCCTCCTGCGCTGGCATTCCCCTGCACTGGGACATCAAACCCCCTCATGCCCAAAGACCGCTCCTCCTACTGATGTCTAGCAAGGCCATCCTCTGCCACATATGCGGCAGGATCCCTGAGTCCCTCCATGTGTATTTTTTGGTTAGTGATCCAGTCCCCTGGAGTTTTGGGGGGAGGCATCTGGCCAGTTGACACTTGCTTGCCCCAGCTCCTTCAATCCCTTCTCCAACTATTCTATCAGGGATCCTGCCCTCAGTCCAATGGGTGGCTACAAGCATCCCACCCTGTACTTGTCAGGCTCTCTCAAAGCCTCTCAGGAGCTAGCTATACCCGGCTCCTGTCAGCAAGCACTTTCTGGCATCCTCAATAGCTTCTGGGTAGGGCAGTCTCTGGATGGCCTTTCCTACAGTCTCTGCTCCACACTTTGTCTCCATATTTCCTCCTGTGAGTATTTTGTTCCCCCTTCTAAGAAGCACTGTAGCATCCACACTTTTGTCTTCCTTCTTCTTGAGCTTCATATGGTCTGTGAATTGTATCTTGGGTATTCCAAATTTTTGGGCTAATATCCACTTATCAGTGAGTGCATACCATGTGTGACCTTTTGTGACTGGGTTACTTCACTCAGGATGATATTTTCAAGTTTCATCCATTGCCTAAAAATTTCATAAATTCATTGTTTTTAATAGCTGAGTAGTACTCCATTGTGTAAATGTACCACACTTTCTGTATCCATTCCTCTGTTGAGGGACATCTGGGGTCTTTCCAGGTTCTGGCTATTATAAATAAGGCTGCTATGAACATGGTGGAGCATGTGTCCTGGTTATATGGTTATTGTTTTTATTATTATTAGATACTTTATTTACATTTCAAATTATATCTCATTTCCTAGTTAACCCTCTGGGGGGAAAAAAACTGTTCCCTCACCCCTCCCCCTGCTCACCAACCCACCTTCTCCCACTTCCTGGCCCTGGCATTCCCCTGTACTGGGACATAGAACCTTCAGAAGACCAAGGGCCTCTCCTCCCATTGATGACTGACAAGACCATCCTCTGCTACATATGCAGCTGGAGCCATAAGTCCCACCATGTGTACTCTTTGGTTGGTGGTTTAGTCCCTGGGAGCTCTGAGGGTATTAGTTGGTTCATATTGTTGTTTATCCTAAGGGGCTGCAAACTCTTCAGCCTCTTGGGTCCTTTCTCTAGCTCCTTCATTGGGGACCCTGTGCTCAGTCCAATGGATGGCTGTGAGCCTCTACTTCTGTACTAGTCAGGTACTGTCAGAGCCTCTCAAGGAGACAGCTATATCAGGCTCCTGTCAGCTAGCACTTGCTGGAATCCACAATAGTGTCTGGATTTGATGATTGAATATGGGAAGGATTCCCAGGTGGAGCAGTCTCTGGATTGTCCTTCCTTCAGTTTCTGCTCCATAGTTTGTCTCTGCAACTCCTTCCATGGTTATTTTGTTTCCCCTTCTAAGAAGGATAAAAGTATCCACACTTTGATCTTCCTTCTTCTTGAGTTTCTTGTGGTTTGGAGATTGTATCTTGGGTGTTCAGAGCTTCTGGGCTAATACCCACTTATAAGAGAATGCATACCATGTGTCTTCTTTTGTGATTGTGTTACCTCACTTAGGATGATATTCTCCAGATTCATCCATTTCCCTAAGAATTTCATAAATTCATTGTTTTTAATAGCTGAGTTGTACTCCATTGTGTAGATGTACCACATTTTCTGTATCCATTTCTCTGTTGAGGGACATCTGGGTTGTTTCCAGTTTCCGGCTATAATAAATAAGGCTGCTATGAACATGGTGGAGCATGTGTCTTTATTACATGTTGGAGCATCTTCTGAGTATATGCCAGGAGTGATATAGCTGGGTCCTTTGATAGTACTATGTCCAGTTTCCAGAGGAACCGCCAAACTGATTTCCAGAGTGGTTGTACCAGCTTGCAATCCCACCAGCAATGGAGGAGTGTTCCTCTTTCTCTACAACCTCACCAGTAGCTGCTGAGTTTTTGTATCATGTCCTGTCTCAGTGGGTTTCGGCAACCTTTTTCTTTGACTAGAATGTCTTTAGCTACAGATGTCATTTCCTTTAGAGAATGCCACCATGCAATTACTATTTTAGATAAGTACATTGTTAACTATTTGTTTATTAAGGAAATTCACCATTAGCCAATTTCAGTTTTCATGTAAACACCTGGCTATCAGATCTAAGGTAGGAAGGATAAAAAGAACAATGAGAAATGACCTGGTCACATGATCAGGTGAATTATTTGAGAACACAATATCCCTTTCCAATAATCTATATATTATCATATTTTGTTTAATGATCTTAAAACATTTAAAGTATTTTAAGTCAAGACATGTGCTGTGACATTAAAATTAAAAAGTACATTTTCAACTAACAGCGATTTCATTAGCAGTGTGAAGTGTCAATATCTCTAGAGTGAATTTTGTTGAACTCTCTCTGAGAAGCTGATTAAAGGTCCCCACCCCTCCCCAGGTGTGGACAGTGTGGGGGAAGGTATGTAATGACAAGCAGATGGACCGTTTGACGCCAACAGCTTGTCAGAGTGTGTGGAACACTGCAGGGGCTCACAAGGAAGCCCTTGTTTTATCTCATCCATGGAGGGAACTGTGATCAGAAACACACAGAGATTGTCATGCATAGGCATGCTCATTAGGAGCCAGCTTCACATGACTAGCCTGAGAGGAAAACGGACACTGATGGAGGCATTGATTCAACACTGAATGCATCAAATTGACAATCTCTGGGCTTCTCTGGCTTTGTCAGAGAAAGAGATGGAGTTAAAAACAGAGAAACGAGGCCTCTGTTCTGCTGGTGTCTCGTGGGCTCATTTTTTTCTGCTGCTTCTGATCAAGTGACACAGTAACTGCATGTCCTCTTTTCCTCGTCTTCTTAACATCTGGAAGCATATTTCTTCTTGAACTTTCTTCTTTAAATTTTAATTATTTGTTTGTGCATATGTGTGTGTGTGTGTGTGTGTGTGTGTGTGTGTGTGTGTGTGTACATTTGTATGGCAAGGAAGGAATTTAAAGGTGAGAGGACAATTTCATATTGATTCCAGAAATCAACCTGGAGTCATCAGGCTTGGCAACAGGTATAGTATGGTTACCTACTGCGCCATTTCCCTGGCCCAGAACTGATGGTTTTAAAATCAAACCATCAACACACTTTGAAAAACGTTGAAAATGAGCTACATCCTGCAGTATCCCACGTTCAGCCAAGATTCCATTCTTCGTGTAAAGATGATCAAGCACATCCATGTCCTTAACATGTTCATTTTGTCTTTAACAAATTGTCAAAATACCCATACACCAAAGAATTATTTCAAAGCAAATTTCCTATTAATTTAATGTCAGCAGATGTTTAATTGTGTCCATTTTTTATGTACCATATGTCTCAGCTCATATTAAACTTCCTTGGATGAAAGGGGCTAAATGGAAAAATGTAACCATCCCCACTCTCGATCAAGCACTGGGTCATTACAGTCATTAAAGCGATGCCAGCAAAAAGAGAAGGCCTCACCCGCTGCTCCGAAGAATGCACTCCTCCCACTGCAGACCTATGTGTTCACCGCCTTCCCTACCAATGAACCAACTCTTCTTTGTTTCCACATCTCTATGGAAATGTCTGCATTTCCAACTACACAAGTCAATTTTAAATTACTCTGGCTCCTGTGATAGACTTTTCTGTGGTTATTATCAATAGGTAAAATATAAAGACAGCTAACTGTCCCTTAGTACTTACCCTTTGTCCCTAAGGGAAAAAAAACCACACACACACATGGCATAGATTAACTCTCTGCATAGCCTGTGTGATTTGAGACCTCTGGGCTTCTGTTCTTTAATGAGAGCTTTATTGAAACATAACTGATACTTTATAAAAATCTGTACAGTATGCAAAATATCAACACCATATCACTCTATACTCAGCATGTCTTAATATATTCACATATAGGAAAGTCACTTCAGAGAATTGTAGAGCTTTTCATTATTTCATTTGTTCTGTCCCTTACCTGTCAATCCATTTCTTACAGGCCACTGAGATTTAAAGATTTTACTGATTTGGATATTTCATATTCATGTGGCCATATAATATTGGTCTTTTTGTGAATGTCTTGCTTTGTTCAGCATGGTATCTTCAAAGGTGATCTTCTGTGATATGTGTTAATTCATCTCATTGTATGGATGCACAAAAATTTGTTTATCCACTTATCTGCTGGTGGACATTTGGATTTGTTGGGAATTTTAATTATTGTAATGCTAGAAAGACTCTTGTATTTCTTTTTGTGCGTTGCCATGCCTCTTGACTATATAGCTGGGGATGGAGTTTCTAGATAACTGTCTGAAGAACTGCTTGTCTTCTGGAACAACTGCTCTGGCAACTTCACCTTTGCCAATCATTCCTGGTACCATTGCCTCTTTTCATCTCGATGGAAAGCCTAGGAGACAGGTATGATAGAGGGAGAGCCAACGCTTTGAGTTTTCAGATGAGCATGAAGTGTTTGTGGGATTTATATAGGGAGGTGGTCCCAATGCAGATATAACAGTGTGTCATTGACTTAATGGGTAAATTCACACATGAAACTACTGAGTACACATTTTATGGCCATCTCTCTGCTCCTAATTGACATATAAAGTTAAAAAAAAAGACTCTAGAACAGACTACCTAAATGAAAAGGTGGGAGTGGAATCAAGGAGTTGAGACCATACCACACATTTTCATGGACTTTTTAAAGGCCATAATAGGATGAGAGAGTGAGAGAGAGCGAGAGAGAGCGAGAGCGAGAGCGAGAGAGAGAGAGAGAGAGAGAGAGAGAGAGAGAGAGAGAGAACTTATTTTAGACCCAGCATATACTATGGAATCATTTTAGCTCTTAAACACAGCAAAGATACTTCCCAATTATCCAATTGTGTTTCTGTATGTAAAGCAAGGGAAGGTTACCATGGTTGAATCCTATCTCAATTACCATTTGCTTATGGACTTCACTTAAATAAATATATATTTACTGTCAATTGAGTCATGGTCTTCATTCTCTTGGCTGTTACTCTCAGGCAGAAGTTTTCAAACATAGGAGATCTTTTCTCCTTAAAACTAAGAAGAAGTAGGAGGACGGGGAGAAAGAGGAGGAAGAGAAGCAGGGGGGGAGGAGAAGGACACACTGCTGATCTATCCCTTGTAGGACTTCTCCATGCAACTGTGAAGATAACAGAAATGGTTACAGGTGATCTTAAGAGACTACAACATAGAGTGGAATTGATCCCACAATTGAATGCTCCTTTTATAATTGACTTTGAAAACTTAATCCACTCCAACCTTTTTGTTGCTAAAATGAGAAGCAGTGTAAATAAAGTGACTGATAGTGGCCCACTCAGTTGGCAGATGTCCCAGTCCTCTGATGTCAAAGCCCTATCCCCATCCAGTACCCCCATATATTTATTGTATGTTCCAGAGTTCAGAATCACATACTTGGAATGCCATTACACCGGCACTGGAAGCTTTCTAAAGCCATGAGGATTCTAGGATCCACATTGGAACCAGGTATGGTGGTCTGAATATGCTTAGCCCATGGGAACTGGATCTATTAGGAGGGGTGGCTTTGTGGCCTTGTTGGAAGACTTTCTTCACTAACAGGATGGGCTCTGAGATCCTACGCTCAAGATCAACCCAATGGAGAAGAGAGACCCTCCTCTTGGCTGCTGGCAGAAGATAGTCCTCTCAAGAGGTAGAACTCTCCGCTCCTCCAGTACCATGTCTGCCTGCATGCTGCCGTGCTTCCTGCCATGATGGTAGACTGAATTTCTGAAACCATAAGCCAGCCCCAGTTAAATGTTTTACTTTATAAGAGTTGCCTTGGTCATGGTGTCTCTTCATAGCAATAAAATCCAAACTAAAACACCAGGACAAGGAATTCCTGAAAGACAGCTGGGGTGTGGCTAAATGAAAGGCAGTATGCTCTAAGTCAGTCCTCAGAGCGACATCACCACTTAGCTTCCTCTTGCCTTCCTAGGACAGAAATCCCAAGTCTAATTTAAACAAATACTAGTAACTAGATCATCATCCCATCCAGCTAATTAAAGGTGCAACATTAGTTGAGAGTCGAGGGCCCTGTTCATGAAGACGACTATCATGATAACAAGTGTCTTACTAGGCACTATGAGTTTTGATTTCAGTTTTCTATACAATAAAGAAAACAAACCATCTTTTACCATGAGACATTTTGATACTTTATTTATTCTTATACAATAAACCTTCATATCGGCTCTTGCTTTTGTTTTTGCCTTTTCTCTCTACACATCTGTTTCCTTTTAAAAGGAATTCTTCCCGGTGCTTGTTCATAGATAGTGGCTGGCCACTTTGACTAATGTCAAACCAGCCAGCTGCCAGAGTCCTAAGATAACTCTAGCATCCCCACTGACATTTCAGTTAGGCCTGGGAAGTATTTGTCTTCTTTCCCACTGATTTCCTTAACGAAAACTCAAAAGCAGGAATCTCTCTCTCATTTCAGTCAATTCACTTGATTGAATGTTTAAAAATTAAGGAAGGATTTTGCACACTTCCATGTGTCTCCGTGGACATGAACAACATAATGTGAACACTTTCTAGCTTTGCAAGAGAGGTATCTTTGGTTTTTATGTGTGGCAGAATGCCTTTTTGTATAAAGCCCATCCTTTCGGGGGTTTTTCTGTGAGCCCTCTGGGGCCATCTTCCCCAGTCTGTCAGCTAGCCTGCTCTTCCCTAATACATCTGCTTTTTATATTCTTTCCTGAGTTATCTCTGTCAATTTAAAAAAAAAAAGGCTGTCGTTTATGTTGCATGCTATTGACATCTCTGTTTATGTGAAAGGCTGAACTGAAATAAGCAGCTGTGGTGAAAACTGTGAATGTGAGCTTCGTTTTGTTTTGCTTGTTAAGTTTTTGTTATTTAAAGGCACATGGAAGATATGCAATAAAAAAAGGGGGAAATCAATCCTTGATTTGGCTTATGGACTTTCTAAAAATGTTTATTAAAAAATAATCAGTATATTTTTTCCCAAATGTGAATAAGCCCTTCAGTTTTAAACACAGGTTTTCAATATTTTATGGTGATCATATTTTATATAAAAAAAATAAAACAACCGATTTACAATTTCCATTGAAAATGCAGTCTTCATCATTTATTAATCTTTGTTTGGTATCTAACGTCTTACTTCTGAAATCCTCTCCTTCGAATGGTGTGCACGGGAAGATAGACAGTCTAGGTACCTTTTAGAAACCCATGCATCCTAACTTTGGCTTCAAGCCAGAGTGGCCTTTGAAGTCACTTCCCAGGGTCCTCTCCTATGGTAAAAATCAATCGGGTTTCCTGGTTAGCAGCCACCTGTGCTGAGAGGAGCTAATCCATTAGGGTTCCCAGCTCTAAGAAGGTGCCAAGGTGCCTGGGGCGACTGACCACTAGTTTTCCTTCTAGCACCTGCTGGGGGATGGGTCTGGGAGGCTCCTTGTTTCAAGAAGTAAACACAGGCGCCTTTCATCTGCCACAGCTATGGAAGCTTAGGGCAGGTGGGGGTCGGGAGATTCCTTTTCTAATTACTTTACGGGTCACTTCTCGGAGACTTATGTCTGACACTCCTAACCTATCGGAGAAATTTCTGCAAGAGAAAGAATATCTCACACTACCGAAGCTACTGGCCTTCTTCCCTTCTGTAGCTGTGCATTCGTGACCTTGGGTTTGTGGTCCTGCAATTCTGGTCCTGCTCAGCAGTATCTCCTAGAAGAGGGAAACCTGGGATGCTCTGCCGTCCTTTCAAAAGGTGCTCCATCTTTAGTATCTCTTGGGTTGTTTGAGGATTTCCTTACATTGGAACACTTGAGGCATGCCCCAACTGCTGGGTTCCAACTGATCCCATCTTTTTGCGTTAACCTCTCTCGAAATTTTAGCCACACTGAATAGTTGGCCTGTATCTTTAAGGAGCAAGACCCCAAGGTCATGGGAGACACTGCTGTTCATCTGCCGGCACAGTTTCAGGAGGATTAAGGGAGAAGAGAGATGTCAGGAGTTGGTGAGATCTACTTTCACAATCAGCTCCGGACAGAGACTCATGACTTCAGTTGTCCCTGCTCATATTAAGAATACATTTACTCCTGTGTGGTAGGTTTCTCTTTTCTTCTTGTTTCACCCTAGAAGCAGTCATGAACCTGTCTGGCAACACAAACAGCAACATACCTGTTTTCAATTAAAACGTCCAAACTTTCATTTTTTTAAAAAAATACAGGGTTTAGTTCCTTAAGGAAAATGTATAAAAGAAAGCAAAACAAAACAGACAAGCTGAACACAAACCTACTGATTTTTGATATTTAATTTTGTAATGAATTGTCATTTTTCTAATGACATATAAATTTATTTCAAAATGGGATCACAAATAGATGCTATATTAAAATTACATATTACTTAGTTCTAAATACGAGCTCATCATGCTTAAATGACATGCCTATTATATAGATGTTTATCCTGGGCTATTCTAGACAGTTTAGCACGCAATTTCCTCCAGGAGAAGGTATGTGGTCTCCTATGCCCTGCTCTGATTTGAAGAGAAGGGAGGAAGCACAGTGACAGCAGTGGTATGGCCTGTCATCTTATTATTTCATAAAATGTGTATTTTCTTCACTCCTTCCATATGTTGTCATTAGGTCAGAGATATGAAAACAGTCTTTGAAATGTGATACCAGTGAGATTGATTAAGAATGGCAAAATACTGCAAATTAAAATCAATGTCTCCCTCCAATAGCAAAATGGTGTCAGGCTTTCAGAACCTGACAGATCACCTGCCAAAGGCGACAGAATTGGTCCACACCTTCTGTTTCCTATGAGAAACGCAGACTTTGGAGGCAATATTTTATTTGCTAGACAAGTTAGTTTTTTGAGTAGAGTTTATCAAATTAATATCAAAATTCTTAAAGCTGAAAGTAACGAAGTGGAAATTTCGGAAACTAAAGACCTGTTCATAAGGTCTGAAATCCTTCGAAAAGCTATATGCACCCTGGATGTACATGAACCCTGAATCTTGTTGACTGTTAAAGATGGAATCGGCATCTTACGAACTCCTCGATGACTGAAATTTGACTAATGAAACCCAATTTGCTTTTCCATTGTAGAGAATGAATATTCAGTCAACTTCAAGGTCCAGACCCTCCCTTTTCTCTTATTGTTTAAGTTACTGTGTATTTGTTGTATGAAACAATGTTGCACTAAAACATTTATACATGTGTGTGATGTACTTTGATCATATTCAGCAGCCATTCTCTCTCAGGTCCCCTCTCCCTCTCTCTCATGTCCCCTCTCCCCACGCCTCTTGGTCTCCTTCTTCTTAAAAAGCTCTCTCAAGGTCTAAATCTCTTAAAGCCATGTTCACCGCCTCTTTACTCGGTTGCTTCCTGGATGTTATAAGAATGCAGTTATGTGTAAACTACCTAGGGAGATGTGGTGGTCTGCGGACATCCCTCTGGGCACTGATGTCTGTTCCAGCAAGCCATGCTGATCCCATTGTGTTTCCTTCTATGGTTCCTCTTGTGATGGTATACTCATCCATTCCATCTTCTCCATTCAATCTCAGGCATGCCCAGATGCCTTGGCCATCTGACAGCTCAGCATGCATATTTTGTGATCAATCTTTTTTCTACCTTTCTGTTTTGACCTGAGAGTAATCTTGGGCCTAGCCTGCTTCATTCTGAATGCGGAGCTTTGTGGGAGTATGAGAGATTGATATTCCAGGGTAAATACAGGACTGAGCAAGGAGAACTGTCTCTATCTGTCTCTATCCCATCTCTCCACACTTAGCTTGTTTCTCCACAGTTCGGATGAAGGCCTAGCTCTATTTTAAATGACGGCTTAGTTTCATTATGGTTCATGACCTTGACTTCTCCCTTGCAAATCTGTCTGGATTTTTCTTCATGCTAAGCCACTTTCCCTTTCATATGTGGAACCTATTTCATACCATTACCCCTCTAACAATAGCAAAAAGTAAAGCCAGACACAGGGGTTATTAAGCCTTGCTCTTGATATAAAGAGAAAAGGGACTCAGCATGATTAACATGTTCCTTTTTCTCTTTTAAGAACTTCAGCCTCGGGGCTGGGCTTGTAGCTCACAATAGACCACTGGCATGCCATGTGCGGCCTTGGGTTTTAAAGACAGGATTTCATCAGAATAGACTGCCCTAGAACTTACTACATAGCCAAGGATGACCTAGAGCTTTGGATCCTCCTGCCTGCTTTTCCTCGATGGAGAAGCCTTCTCCAGTGGTTCTCAACCTTCCTGATGCTGCCAACCTTTTAATACAAATCCCCATGTTGTGAGCCCGCCATGTCCACCGCCGTAAAAGTATTTTATTGCTCCTTCATAACTGTAGTTTTACTACTGTTATGTACTGTAATGTAAATATCCAATATACAGGGTATCTGATATGCGACCCCAGCCCCAAAAGGGGTGGTGACCCACAGTTGAGAAGCACTGTCTTAAGTGCCTGGATTACAAGTATATACCAGTATACTTAGCTTTATGAAATTCTAGGACTACCATTCGAAGCAAGCATTCATCTAACTGAGCTGCAAGCCAAGACTAACTTTTAAAAAGTCAAAAATCTCACACACAAAATAATATTACCTGTAGGTTCTGAGGTCAAACTGGGGTTCTAGTTCTTTCTTTTAAGTGTCTCTGGTCTTCCACTAAACCAACACATCTGACAGTTGAATGAATGGAGACGTGTGCACAATAGAAACATTCCTACATGCAGGGAGAAGATTGCCATGGGGAGAAGTGGTAACCAAGTGGTGTGAGGTTAGCTTGGCTCACTGTTACCAGAAACCTGTAAAATGAGAAAGACATTAGGCTGGTTGGAAAGAGGTATAGTCCTTCCTCTAAAGTGAACCCCTTCCATCTCCAAGATGATACCTGAGAGCCAAGTTAAAAAGTCATATTTCTGTATTTCCAAATGTAGTCTGTGATCTGTAAGTCGGTTAGGCTTAGGATCGCATTGTATATATTTAAGACTATCCTTAGGCACAAGCTCGTGTACTAAAACAAATGCTCATTAGCATTTAGAATTGGACCTAGAGGATTTCTGAGTTCGAGGCCAGCCGGGTATACAGAGTGAATTCCAGGACATCCAGGGCTACACAGAGAAACCCTGTCTCCAAACACCAAAAATAAATAAATAAATAAATAAATAAATTAAAAAAAAAAAAAGAATTGGACTTAGCACTGAGGAGGAAACTCTCTGGACTAGGAAACAGGGGAACAGAGCTGTGGTTGGTGACATCATTCAAGATGAGAAACACTATTATTCAAAGGCCAAGACCCACTAGAAGCAGATCCCGCCCATGGTGGACCATATTCTTGCGGGGTATACCACATCTCCATCATCAGAACTCAACAGCTCCCAGAAGTTTGTAGAGAGATTTCTTAATAGAAGGCCCGCACAAGATGGTGACTTCCCGTGCACTGGACTGTGGTGCTGCCATTGGAAGGACGCTCCAAGAGACTGCTCCTGCTGCTCTTCAGGGTGGTGGACATGGTGGACATAACAGAGGGCTTTCTAGCCAAAGCCAAGACCTACCTGGGTGAAGAGGGCAAGAAGGTGAGGAACTACTTCTGCTGTGGGCTGCAGGACTTCAGCCCCGAGCCCAACTCCTATGACGTGGTCTGGATGCAGGCCACCTGATGGATCAGCACCTGGCTGTGTTTCTGCACCCCTGGAAGCAGGAGTGCACCCCAGTGGCATCATCGTCATCCAAGACAACATGGCCCCGGAGGGTATGATCTTGGACAGTCTGGACAGCAGTGTGTGCCGTGACCTGGAGGTGGTCTGCTATATCACCTGAAGTACAGGCCTCAGCCTGCTAGCGGAGGAGCCCCAGGAGAACCTACTGGATGAGATCTACCATGCCTATAGCTTCACCCTGAGATGCGACCAGGGGTGGAGCTGGGAGCCAGCAGCTGGCAGGCAACTCCCCACAAGGCAAACGGGAAGGTGAGTTGCCACCCACAGAACTAGCTGCCTATGAGGAGAAAATGACCCTTCGCCTTTTTGTCAAGGACCTGAAGTGTTTGAGACTGCTGTTTCCCAGGACAGCCAGACAAGCCACACATGATCTAGGAATGGTCATAGTCCCAAACTTTCTTTGGTGATAGGCCATAGCAACCTGCAGCAAGGAGACTTTTGCTCACCTCTTCAGCTCCTTGGGAGTCCCTTCCTGACAGGTATATGCAGTTAATAAAAGGCTGAAACTCTTCTCAAAAATAAAAAACAAAACAAAACAGAATTTTGAATTGATGCCTACTAAGTATATCTTTGAGTCATAATCTTTCATATATACGCTTTTCTATACCTTCTTTGCTGTCTTTTAGAAAGAAATAAAGCTAAGCTGCTCACTCTGACCATGTTCCAGAGTGCATTTTATTTATAATACCACAGGCATTTTTCTTTGTCAATGAATGTTTAATTGTATAATTATTTGTAATGATGAACCAACACAGCTTTGGCAGGGTGTGTTGTCATTTCGCATGAGTTCTTGGGAGACTTCCCACTGTCCCCAAATATTTATAACAGTCTATGAGATCTGGACACGCGGCAGCATCCACCCACAGGCTATCAGCACAATGAGAAACATGTAAGTCAGAGACAGACTCATAGAAACACAGTCCACAGATACAAGGTCGAGTTAAACAGGTCCAGAACGAACTAAGCCAGGTCCAGAACGAACTAAGCCGAGGACCGTACTGTGGAAGAGTGTTATCTTCTGGGAGTGAAAGAATGGACACATTTCTATGTGTGGCTTTCCTTACCTGTGTGGAGTATTACTTCAAAACCCTGTGTTGCTGTGTGGTGACAGGGGCTTGTCTCCGTTACCTTGTAAATACATATTTTAAAGCACCTAGCTGGGAAATACCGTTGCTTTCCGCTTTACGTTTATGAATGTAATGAAAGTGTGAATAGAATCCGCTAGAGAGTAGACAGCTATGTAATGACGTACGGCTTACATCATATTTACCCAGAGATGGACCAAGATGGGGTGGAGGGTACTAAAGTAAAAAGGATGATCTTCTGATGAGAGCTTGCGACTCCTAAGAGAAGTCTTTGTACTGAGATACTTTAACTTCCTCTATAAGCTAGGAACCTGATACTTATGAGATGTGCTCTAAGAGAATCTCAGACAGGAAAAAAAAAAAAAGCAATCCCTTAAGAAGAACTGCTCATGTTTTGGAAGGCAACCAGCCTATTTAAAACAAAGAAACAAACAAAAACAAAAAAACCAAACCTCTAAATCATCATGCTGTTAAAAATGGACTCTGAAAATATTGAACCCAATTAGAAAAAACAAACAAACAAGCAAACAAAAACCAGCAGACTGAACTGCAACAAACAGAAAGAGAAAACATCCCCCCCACACAAACAGATGAACAACAGGTCCTGTGAGCATCTACTGCCCATGTCTGACCGTCTGAGTTTGGTCCCCAGAACCATATTTTCTGAGTACTGAGTACTATAACAGTACTGGGATGTGTGTGCATGTGCGCGCGCGCACACACACATGATGATGGTGATGCTGGTGGTGGTAGTGGTAGTGGTGGTGGTGATGATAATGATGATGATGATGATGATGATGATGATGATGATGATGATGATGACGATGACAAAGTCCAAACATACTTCTTCTAAAGTGTTAATTTCCCTTCACTGGATGAAGTGAGCTTTGATGTCAGTGTTATCAGAACTTAATAATGAATGAATAGTGTTATTTTATTCTTGGAAAGATTATGCATTCGCTTTAAGAGGGAAACATTTATTCTCTTTGATTATGACGGTGTTCATCAATTTTTCATTTCTCTCATAAGTGCTCCTGATCAGAATAATGAAGCTGAGATGAGCAATTCATCAGCCCCTGATGCAGATCAGTCCAGGCTTTCCATTATTCTAGAAACTCACCCTCATTTACCCAGTGCAGTACAGATATTAATCCTGTCTCATCCTTAGATTTTTCTTCATCTTTTAGAGATTGATAAATGAAAAAGTGCTTTGTAAAAGGGACCGGGGAACTCTGGAGTGCTACACAAATGTTAGGTGGTATTATTTAAAATTATGATCTATGCTTGGTGTTTAGAATGGTGCTTTTTGTTTAATCATGATGCCTGGTTCTTCTCAATTGCTTGGAGGATCAGCCAAAATGGCTCATTGATTGGTAAATGAATGTCACACTTTTCTTTTTATATAGGCGACCGAAACGATCATTATTCCTGTCTCGAGGATGGCGGGTAATGCAGAAGGGATGGGAATGTGGCTCTTTAACATTTCATGATTCCACTCTGCCAGATAAATGGCCTGACTTTCACGTGCTCTCCTATACCCATCCTGTCCCATTCTGTCCCATTCTGTCCCTAACCGCTCTGACAGTAATGGACATACAACCCCACTTCTGGAAACTCATCTCTGACAATTCCTTGAATCTCACTTTTTTCTTTCTTTCCTTTTAAAATAATTCTCAGTTTAGCATTGGAAACACAGAGAATGTTCTAGAAGAAATTTCTGCATGCTCTAGTGTCCTAGATGGCCTTATGTGCTATAAATTAACTAGCCTTGCAATCCTTCAGTTGGATATAATCATTACAAACAAACAAACTCACTCTTAATTTTTGTTTACAAGTAGGAGTTTCTTCTCTTAGTGCCTCTACCTGGTCATTCCATGTTAGGACATAGGGGCCTATAAGCCATGCTTGTGTTCTGAGTCCTTGATGAATGGAAAAAAATGGAAGCTCACTAGGGGGGCATTCTTAGACACAAGCATCTTTTTTTTCTTAGTGTTTTTAATACAGGACCCATAAGAACATGGTTGGTGTTCAGAGTGGTACTGAACACCAGCCTGCCGTATTGTAAACAAGGAATAAAAAGCTTAGCTCTAGTTTAAAGAAGGTTAATAAGCAGGAAGTAGACTAATGCTTGCTTTTTAAAGAATTCTTTTTATCTTTTTTTAAGTGTTTGTGTTCATGTTTTTGTGAGTATATTAACATGTGAGGGTGCCCATAATGGCCAGAAAAGGGTGTCAGATCGCATGGAGCTAGAGTTACAGGCAGTTGAGAGCCACTCAAAGTGGCTGCTGGGTTCTGAACTCCAAGGGAAACTAGAAAGTGTTCCAAACTGCTGAAAAGTTTCTTCAGCCCCAGTGCTTACATTTTACATTTGGGGGAAATGTCCTTTTGGAGATAATAGAGCAACTTAAAGGAAGGAATTTTTCTATAACAAACCAACACAGCTCGGAACTGATTAAAGTCAATTTGGGGTTCTTTGGCCAGGTCTGACTGACTCTGTGGAAGTTTCAATACTGAGTGTTTAGAGGCCTCAACTTTACTTAACTGCATGCAGATTCTGGCACTCAAAAGTAAGCCAATAAGCTTAAATTACCGTAACATGAATCTATGAAGTTTTCAAATGTACAGGATTATCAAAAGAAACCACCAGTGTGGTGGTTTGAATAAGAATGGACCCCATGAACTCAAACTTTGGATGCTTAGTCACCAGATCACCAGATAGTGGCAGTATTTAGAAGGGTTAGGAGGTGGGGTCTTGTTGGAGGAAGTATTTACTAGGGATGAGCTTAGAGATTTCCAATCCCATGCCAAGCCCACAGTCTCTCTCTCTCTCTCTCTCTCTCTCTCTCTCTCTCTCTCTCTCTCTCTCTCTCTCTCTCTCTCTCTC
>JADRCD010209898.1:0-22130 GCA_019843815.1 Montemys delectorum | reverse complement strand
CTCTCTCTCTCTCTCTCTCTCTCTCTCTCTCTCTCTCTCTCTCTCTCACACACACACACACACACACACACACACACACACCACACACACACAGTCTGCACTTCTGGATGCCACCATGCTCACCACTATGATGATAATGAACTATCCTCTGAAATGGTGAGCAAGACCTAAATTGAATGTTTTATTTGATAACAATTGCCTGGGTCATGGTGTCCTGCCACAGCAACTAAGATAATGTGGTAAAGGGAGGGGAGAGAACTCTTATAGATATAAGTATCATTTCAAATTGCCTGAGAAAAATACATGCTAAAGAAATGTTGCTCATAATTCATTTGGACAGTGGCCTATTATTTATGGTCCCCACAAATGAGCTTCTTCTAAACTTGAAAACCAAGCCCGGGCTGTACGGCTCCTAAAAGGAGTTAGTTTCTTCCTTAGTAAACGCTTGCTACCGACTCCCTTTGCTCCAATACACTCCTGATGTGCTGTTTACTCGGCATGTACATTTCAGAGAGGAAGAAAAAGAGACCTATTTATTGTGAAAACAGAGCAATTTGTCTTCTGACTGATGAAGCCATAGGATATGTGAGTAGTCTGGGATCTGGGCAGAAAGAAATGGTGTGATGTTGCTGGGAGGACCCTGTCAGAAGGGCAGGGAATCAAAGAGCACCCTGGGACATGTCTGAGTGGTAGAGGGATGTGCTACAAGAGCAGACCACACATCTCGTCTTTAGTTTGTTTTTAGTAACTAGGACTTTTTTGAAGATGTCTACCTGTGCACGTTAGTGACTTGTTTATACTGATTCTTATATAGTGTGGTCTGGTGACTGGGTGACTATGGTTTTCTGGCCACTTGTATATCTACTATCTTTTAGACCTAATGTCTGACTGGATACCTTTCAGACAGGAAGTAGGTAGAAAGAATTAACTTTAACAATCACAGAATTGCGAGGCACAATTCTACCAGGTAGCCTCAATCACAAGGTCTCAGAAGCCATATGGATCTAAAAGATGGAGATCAGTTAGAAACACAGTGAAACCCTATAAGACAGCTTACATCTTCTGCAGGGAGTTAGCTGCTAGGGTCCTAGTGGGGCCCTGTCATTTTTTTTTCAGCCTCAAACAATCTGGGTCTAAGTGAGAAAACCATGCCAAGGTTTCACATGTTAAAGCTTCTTCAAGTGAGGAGTGACACTAGCAAGACAAAGTGATCCAATTGGAGCTTAGCTTCAGCATGGCAAGGAAAGGAGTTCATAGGAGAGCAGTATTCTCAGGAAAGAGGAAAACCAACCCAAAGCTGGGGCATTTGGTCAAAGACATTGGGGTGGGGGAGAGGCTGAGCCCAGAAGGGTCACCACAGGGATGCAATGATTCATTCGTGAAGGATTTTCAGAATAGAGCTCAAAGATGGACAATGATGCCGAGAGGGACCACAGCAGTTGGTAGCAGGAGGGAAATGACTAGACACATTTGAGGAATGGGGACTGGAGGTCGCCAGCATTACACTTAATGGGTGAGAATTGACTTCCAGGATTTGAGTGTGTGACAGGTAATTACAAAATGCCCTCCACTCTTCACTTCACCAACTGTTCCGTTCGCTCATACTTTAGCTTGTGTTCCCATTGTAATTTTTTCTGTTTTAGAGATTGTTTCCTAATACTCTTATAGATGTTCCAGTTACCTGATGTGCCTATATTCACATCTTTCTTTACTTTCAATCTATTTGAATCTCAGAATCTACACATTTCTCTACTATACAGTTGGATCTTGCTTTTTGATCCAGTCTTCCCATCTCTACCTATTATTACACTGCATTCTTGTCTGATAGTTATTGCAATTACTTAAGATAAGATGAATAATTTCCATTTGTTCCTGTATGCTTAATTTTTTTTCACCTTTATTTTGTCTTTTTGTTTTGTTTTGTTTTTTGGTTTTTGGTTTTTTTTTTTTTTTTTTTTTTTTTTTTTTTTTTTTTTTTTTTTTTTAGTACAAGTTCCCTCTATATCTCCTAATTAGCTCTCTCAAATGATGTAATTAAACCTCTGTGCCTTTTTTCATGTGATAAACAAAATCAACAATCCACTTTTTTTCTGTGAGTTACCATAAGCCCTTAGAGATTTTGCAATGCCTTATGACAGCATACGTCTGCATACAGACAGCAGTTGTTTCTCATCGCAATATACCACTAACATTTCATAATCTAGCTGGGGCTAATGCTGACTTTGTTTTGTCAAAATATTAGAAATTTGCTATGATGTGGTTCCTTTCTTCATAATCCTCCAGTTCCAATGAACATATATAAGACAATAAGTGTAACACACTCACTGTCTGCAACTTTTAAATAAATTGCAAAATTAAGCTTGAAAAAAATAGCACATGTTTCTTCTAGATTTCAATGGGATGGGTCTTTGTCACCTGTAAAACTCTTTATATGTCATGTACAACAATTCTGCTGGCAGTAAATTCTCTCCGGCAACTCTTAGCACTTGAATGTACTCTTTTATGTAGGTTCAAGTGTGTTAGTCACGTGGTGCTGTTATTGGTGCTGTTTTGTGAGTGGTTGGACCTGAGAGGAAATTGACCAAGCTAACAGATGTGGGCCACTGGAATCAAGGCTTGAAAATCATATCTGCTTTTGTTTCTGTCTTGAGATGTTTCTACTTCCTGGTCCCCATATGTCTGTGTGAGCTACTGAGTCAGGCTCCTGCCCCCACAGATGGAAATTGTGTAGTACCTCAGTACAGTGGGCTGACATAGGTCTGAAGTGATGAGTTAAAACATACCTTTCTTCACTTAAGTCTCTTCTGTTAGCTATTACAATAAGAGAAGTAATATAGCAACCACCTCTACAATCAGATTGCCTTCTTTCTCTGTGCAGCTTTGAACATTTTTTTAATAGGTTTGCAATTGACATGCAAATTTCCAATAATCTCTTCCTTTTTCCTTGGTACCTGAACTAGCTAGCTTTATGCCAACTTGGCACAAGCTAGAGTCATCAGAGAGGAGGGAGCCACAACTGAGAAATTATTTCCATAAGATCGGGCTTTGGCTAACATATAGGGAATTTTCTTAATTAGTAATTCTTGGAGACAGAGCCCAGCCCATTGTGGCTGGTGCCATCCGTGAACTGGTGGTCCTGAATTCTATCAGAAAACAGGTTGAACAAGTCATGGGAAGCAAGCTAGTTAGCAGCACCTTTCTATATCTGCTGCATCAGCTCCTGCCTCCATATTTCTGCCCTCAGTACTTTGGATGATGAACAGTCATATGGAACTGTCAGCAAAATAAATCCTTTCCTCCCGATAGTAACTCTCCCTACAACAAGTTGGTACCAGAAGTAGGATATTGCTCTAATAGACCTGGCCATGCTGTTTTGGGGAGGATCGCAAAAGAATTTTGGAAATTTGAGCTAAAAAATCCACCTAGTGTTGGGACCTCAGTGAATTGTTGTATGGAAGCTTAGAAGATAGGAATGTTGAGAAGACAGATAATAGAGGCCTAGCTTTTGCAGTTTCAGAGGGAAGCAAAGACTTTAGTGGACTTTTCCTGTGAAGACTCTGTGTTGTCTAGTTAGCTAGAATGGCTGTGATTAACAAGAAATTAGAACTAAAGGAAAATCTTTGCATTGCTAGGACAAATGATGCTAGTCATCTGGAGCTGAAGAATCAGCTATGATTAAGAAGAGAACAACAGTACTAAGGTGATGTTCTTGGAAGGATTTCCTCAAGATCAGCATGAAGAAGCTGTTTCAGAGGCAGCCAACGCTATACCTTTCGTGGGCAGCCAAACTAGGTAGTATAAGGGTCCCCCAGGTGGTGCTGGTTTTGAAAGCATTAATGGGTCATGGAGAGCTATGGCCACTGTGTGGCAGGTTTGGAGTGGCTGAAGAGAATCCAGGAAAAGCTATTGGTGAAAGTGCAGCCCGGTTGCAACTAGGGACCCCAGCAGTTTTAGGGAAACTGGTACCATGGAATGAACACCAAGAACAGTAGTAGCAGAGTAGATCTGGAACCTATAAGTTCCATAAGTATGTTCTACAGAGGGCAGAGCAGGGAAAGTCACCAAAGCTCCATTGAAAGAGCCCAGAAAATCTTGAGTGAGCCCCAGATACTTAAACATTGAGTTATTTACAATGTTGGACTTCGGTTTTGCTTTGTTTAGATTATGACTATTCCTTCTGACTCTTCCCTCTTGAAGAAAGCACTTAACTCAATGTTATAGGAGACCACAGCTAAAAGACTTTGAACTTTTAAAAGATATTTCAGATTTTTAACCAGATTAGATATTTTAAAGAGACTGAATGTCTAATGTTTTTGGAATTGTGAAAACTGTAGGACTTTTAAAGTAATTTATGTTTTATATTGTGATATTAATATTAATGTGACATCTTGGTGATAAATGAAAGGATTCTAATTGAAAAGTGTTGTGTTTGTGTGTCAAGTTGACAAGATGTCAGTTATACTAGCTCGCTTTAAAAAGAGTCAACTTGACACAAGCTAGACTCATCAGAAAGGAGGGAGTCTCAATTGAGAAAATGTCTCCATAAGATTGTGCTATAGGCAAGCCTGTAGCATTTTCTTAATTAGTGATTCTTGGCAGGAGAGGCCATCCCACTATGTGTGTTGCTAGCCCTGGGCTAGTGTTCCTGGCTTTGTTAAGAACGTAACCTGAGGAAGCCATGAAGAGCAAGCCATCCAGTAAGCTGCACTCCTCCAGATTCCTGCTCTGTGTCAGTTCCTGCCTTCCCTGCTTCTGATGCTGAGCTGTCATATGGAACAGTGAGTGAAATAAGCCCTTTCCTCCCCAAGTTGCTCTCGGTGTCTTTCCCTATGATACTATGTTTGAATAATTTGCAGATTTAGAATAGCTTAACCTTCAAGTGCGCAGACTCCTTGCTTCTTTCCTGTAAAACCTGTTGTGTGCACGTAATGACTGTCCTTCTCAACTTCAAAATGTCTGTCTGGTTCAGTTTTAGAGTTTCTATTTTACTTATGATCCCTATTTATTGAGTCGTGATCATCGTATCTTCCTGGAGATCTTTGATATACATAGCTGTTTTGAAGACTTTGTCTGATGCAACTAACTTCTCTACATGTTCACAAGCAGTGAGTTGTCAACACACTTCTCCCTACTCAGCAAGTCGTACTTTCCTTCTGTGTGTAAACACAATCCCTTTGGCTGACAACATTGAGATTTTGAGTCATTTATTGTGGCAATTTTGGATTCTGATCATCTTACCTAAGGGTTATTGCCTCTTTGGCTTAGTTTTTTAGTAAGTTGTTTGGGTTGTGATTGTGTGTTTTCTCCCCCTTTATAGTACACAGCCCTGGTGTTTCTGTGTACTTCCTACAATTCTTACGTTTAATTTCTCCATCTGACATCCTACATATCACCCCTGTGAGTGAATAGCATGGTAATTAGCCAATCATTTGGCCAACTGTTTTTTGCTCCAATACTTCATACCAATTAGGCTTCTGTTCTCTCTTGATAGCGAGATCTATTTAAATGCCAAGCAGATTGCATCGACATACAAGCAAATTTCACTACCATGGTTCCTTTACTGTTTGTTGGGCCCTCTTGGAGGTTCCCGGATCCCTTCTTCAGCCAGCCACATGTTAGGGCTTGCTTACCTAGCTCCGTCTTATCTCTCTCATTCCAGTGTCCTCGTGTTAGAATCCTCTCCTGTCTTCCTTTCTGCCGTTTCTACAAGCAGGACCCCACTCTTCACTTCCTTCTACATTTTTTTGTTTTCATTGACACTTCGATTGGTTAGAGAATTTTGTCCTATGCTAAGGTGAATTCAGTCCATCAAAGCAATTCCTCATTGTCTCAGAATACTCTCCCCTCCTGCCATCAGGACAACTGAGCTGAGGGATAGAGAGAATGGAAGCTCCGAGGCAAGAACATCCTGAACTTCATTACTTTACTGGGAGCTGCAGTTTTTATGAATAATTCACCCTTTTCTGTTGTTGTTGTTGTTGTTGTTGTTGTTGTTGTTGTTTCAGAAAAGCAAAGTGGTACTTCTGATCATTCTGTTCAATTTGAGATATGAAGGCAGAGTGGTGGAGGTAGGATTCTAATATATTTTAAAGATTTATTTTAGCTTTTAATGCGTGTGTGTGTGTGTGTGTGTGTGTGTGTGTGTGTGTGTGTGTGTATGTATGTGTATGTACATACAGGTTCCCTCAAATTCCAAAAGGTGGAGGCAGATCTGCTCAAGTACAATTCCAGGTAGTTATTAGCTGACCAACATGGGTACAGGGAACTGAACTCAGTTCTTCTGTAAGAGCAGTATGCACTCTTAACTGCTGAGTTATGTTTCCTGACCCTGCTGGAATTTCTTTATGAAAGCTATCTCTAGCCTTTTAAACTGATATTGAAATTTCTACTACCTCTCACACTTGCTTGTACAAACATGGAAGTGACACCTGCCCCTTATTTGACTGTTCACTGTTTGCAATCGTATGCCAAGTCAATTGTATCACACATTTTGTTGGACTGAGAGTTCAAAGCTTATTTGAATAAACACATTTTCCTACTGCAAAGCAGATAGATGAATGAAACAGAAGTGAAGACCCAGAAATGAACCCACACACCTATGGTCACTTGATTTTTGACAAAGGAGCTAAAACCATCCAGTGGAAAAAAGACAGCATTTTCAACAAATGGTGCTGGCTCAACTGGTGGTCAGCATGTAGAAGAATGCAAATCAACCCATTCTTATCTCCTGTACAAAGCTCAAGTCCAAGTGGATCAAGGACCTCCACATAAAACCAGATACACTGAAACTTATAGAGGAGAAGTGGGGAAGAGTCGAACATATAGGCACAGGAAAAATTCCTGAACAGAATACCAATGGCTTGGGCTGAAGGTCAGGAATTGAAAAATGGGACCTTATAAAATTGCAAAGCTTCTGTAAGGAAAAGGACACTATCAATAGGACAAAAACGGCAACTAACAGATTAGTAAAAGATCTTTACCAATCCTATATCCAATAGACGGCTCATATCCAATATATAAAAAGAACTCAAGAAGTTAGACTCCAAAGAATCAAATAACCTTATTAAAAAATGGGATACAGACCTAAACAAAGAATTCTCAACTGAGGACTACCAAATGGCTGAGAAGCACCTAAAGAAATCTTCAACATCCTTAGTCATCAGGGAAATGTAAATCAACAACCCTTAGATTCCACCTCACAGCAGTCAGAATGGCTAAGATCAAAAACTCAGGTGACAGCAGATGCTGGCGAGGATGTGGAGAAAGAAGAACACTCCTGCATTGCTGATGCAATTGCAAGCTTGTTTAACCACTCTGGAAATCAGTTTAGGGTTCCTCAGAAAATTGGACATAGTACTACCTGAAGACCCAGCAATACCACTCCTGGGCATATACCCAGAAGATGCTCCAATATGTAATAAGGCATATGCTCTACTATGTTCATAGCAGCTTTATTTATAATTGTCAGAAGCTGGAAATAACCCAGATGTCCCTCAATAGAGGAATTGATACAGAAAATGTGGTAGATTTACACAATGGAATACTACTCAGCTATTAAAAATAATGAATTTATGAAATTCTTAGGCAAATGGATGGATCTGGAGACTATCATCTCAAGTCAGGTAACCCAATCACAAAAGAACACACATGGAATGCACTCTCTGATAAGTGGATATTATCTCAGATGCTCGGAATACCCAAGATACAATCCACAAACCACAAGAAACTCAAGAAGAAGGAAGACCTACGTGTGGATATTTCGATCCTTCTTAGGAGGTAGAATGAAAATAGCCATGGAAATAGTTGCAGAGACAAAATGTGGAGCAGAGACTGAAGGAATGACAATCCAGAGACTGACTGCTCCACCTGGGGCTCCATCCCATATACAATCACCAAACCCAGAAATTATTGTGGATGCCAAGAAGTACTTGTTGACAGGAGCCTGATATAGCTGTCTTCTGAGAGGTTCTGCCAGTGCCTGACAAATACAGAAGTGGATGCTCACAGCCATTCATTAGACTGAGGACAGGGTCCCCAAAGAAGGAGCTAGAGAAAGGACCCAAGGAGCTGAAGGGCTTGCAGCCCCTAGGAGAAACAACAAGATGAACCTACCAGTACCCCCAGAACTGCCAGGGACTAAACCACCAACCAAAGAGTACACATGGGGGGACTCATGGCTCCAGGTGCATATGTAGCAGAGGATATCCTAGTCGATCATCAATGGGAGGAGAGGCCCTTGGTCCTGTGAAGGGTCTATGCCCCAGTGTAGGGGAATCCCAGGGTCAGGAAGCAGGAAAGGGTGGGTTGGTGAGCAGGGGGAGGGGGAAGGGGATCAAATAGGGGAGTTTTCTCAGGGGAAGCCAGGAAAAGGGAGAACATTTGAAACGTTAATGAAGAAAATATCTAATAACAAAAAGACTATTAAATGCTTCGTCTCTACCCACATTCCTGGTTAGCACTGAAGTGGCTAGATGCCAGAGTTTACTAGTAGTTTAGAAACTGAGCTCTTTTAAGCTTTTTGTGTTCTCTGGAAGAGAGATACCATTCCAGTTTGCTTTTCTGTCCTCATGATAAACAACACCATGACCAAAAACCATTTGGAGGTGGAGTTATCTTCATCTTCCAGGTGATAGTCTATCATCAAAAGAGCCATGGCAGAAACTTAAGGCTAAGCTTAAAAGAGAACTGAAGCAGAGACCACGGAAGAATGCGCTATAGTGGCTCACTCAGATACCTTCCTTCTATGCTCAGGACCAATTCTCCAGTTACAGTACTGTCTGGAGTGGGCTGAGTCCTCCTATGTCAGTCAGCCATTAAGGAAGGTCAACCTAAAGGAGGCAGTTCCTCAACGGAAGTGTCCTCTTCCCAAGTGTTTTACATTAAAAACTGACTCTAACTATGACAGATGCTATGGAATTATTATCTACCTAGCCATGAGAAAGAAAGAGAGACAGATTGCGATTCATGATTGGTTGATTGCTACAGCTCTTCATCACAACTAGAAGCCATCTTGGCAAACTTCTGTGGTGTTTCACTGATTATAAATTTAAAAAGTCATTTAATTAAAGTGGTGGTTATTCTTTCATACCTCTCAAGAGCTATTTTTTTAGCCAATGACAAAGACTTCAGATCCTATATGGTATTGGCATTTAGTCTAGGCTCTTCCTCCAGTTACCTGGCAACAGCCAGGTGTGTCTGACTCACTATAAAAGAGGCTGCTTGCCCCAACCTCACTCTCTTGCTCTCTTATCTTTACTCCTTTTCTCCCCACCCCCCTCTCTCCACATGATCATGGCCAGCCTCTACTCCTCTTCTCTATTCTCTATTCCTCTCTGTCTCTCTGTCTCTGTCTGTCTGTCTGTCTGTCTGTCTGTCTGTCTGTCTGTCTGTCTGTTTGTCTGTCTGTCTGTCTCTCTCTCTCTCTCTCTCTCTCTCTCTCTCTCTGCCTTTCTCTGTCTCTACTACCCTCTTAACTCCCCTCCCCTTGTCCTGAATAAACACTATTCTATTCTCTTCCATTGTGAGGCTGGTCCCTCAGGGGGAAGGGATGCCTCAGCATAGGCCCACAGAGGCACCCCCTTCCCCTCACCATACCATGTCTCCACCAACATATCTCTGCTCTCTTCATTTTTGTAAAACATGACATGGTATGTAAAGGACTTGACTCCAACACTACCCTCATGATTAAAATTTTTGGTAGTCCTGCCAGAGTGAGAAGAGACCTCCCTTAAAATGGCTGACAATGCTCCTAAAAAACACTACATGGGGGCAGGCTCCTTAGAGAATAGGTTGCTGTGCATGGACCTGGACCATATTACCTTTGGCCTTGTGGAACATAGGGGTTGGGCTTGGGAAAAAATGTAATCAAAACTTCTCACGAAAGGGGATGGCTCTACCAAGGGGCCAGTATCTCCTGAACTCCTCCAAGATGGAGGAGGAAAAGTTATGTGGAATAACAGGAGAGAGGTGATTGGTGACAGACATATGGAGGCTCCAGAGAACACTGTGGGACAGAGTAAATGAGGAGGATGCTGGCAGGGAGATTGGAAAGTGGAGTGGGGAAATCCTGTAAACAATAGCATAACCCAAGTGTCTGACATTGGCGAGTGGATGTAAAGAAAGTTGTTTTCCCATATAAAAAAGGAACATATATATATGATCTCATGAGGGAAAGCAGTGCTTTGTTGGATATGTGCACATTTCAGGAAATCTGCAGGGAAATCTAAGTCTGTAATTAACCTTTTGGCATCCCCAATATCATTGTTATATTCAACCAATTATGTATATTCGTGGAATCATTGTTTTCGAGTGTTCTAAAGCCAGGGTGACTAATAAAGTTTTCTTATATTTTGATGTGTGGTGTTAATGTGAAAATTCAAATGTGTACCTGGTAATTCTTCTGTCTCAGGTAATGCTGGTCTGCCACCTGTCTAACATTTTCGTTGTAGCCCCCAGGGTATTCTGGGAGTCAGCTGTTCGAGCTAAAACGGAACTAATGGGTGGTGTAAATGGCACTAAAAATAGAGTACTATTATCAAAAGGTCCAGATGCTAGCTTATCAGATGCTGGGAAAGGAAACCCTTGCTAACTGGTTGCTATTCTCCTCCTGTTAGTTCCTCTTAAGGAGACATTAACACTGTACACAGCTGGAAATGTGGTAGTTCTTTTCGATCAAGACTCTAGGAAACCAAGCTGGTCTAAGGGCCTTCTTCTGTGTCCACTTTCTGATTCACTTGTTTGTTTGTGTTCTAGCTTGGCTGGCTCACAGCATGACAGTTAGTAACTGTTATTATTGTTATTGGAGAATATCATTGGACAAACAGAAAAAGTTCCTGAACAATAGGAAAGGGTAAGGAGTTTTTACCCCAGATGAGAGTGATAAAAATCATAGCTCTGCCCAATCTCATCTTTCAGTCAATTTGAAAAGACCCATTAGTCTTCACTGTTGAAGGAGACTTCAGGTGTGCTCCAGTCAAATTCTCTCATTTTGGCACTTCCAGAGTTGATGCTCAAAGAGGTGAAATAGCCTAGTGATACTCACAGGAAAGACTGTCACGAGGATGGAGGCCTCTAGTTATCTTGCCCTCTTCCTTGTCAAGAAACAAAGCATTTCCCTCCTTTTGTTTACTTCATTCTCTTTTTTAAATAGTATCTTCAAATTTAAAAAATATATAATTATTTTAAATTACATTAAAATATAATTACATCACTTCCTCCTTCCATTTTCTTCCTCTAGCCTATCATGTTCTCTTCCTCCAGCTTCCCCAGTGGGCCTCCCCCTCAAATTGATGACCATTTTTTGATTACATGTATATGTATGCATAATACATAAATACAACCTCCTGGCTCATTTTTGTTGTCTGTGTGTACATGGTTTCCTAGCTGATAGCTTTGTATTGGATGAGTAGCCAGGGGTCTCATCTTTGGGAAAGGCTAATTCTCTCTCCCTCAGCAGTCCTCAGTTTCTTGCAGTTCTTTGTTCAGCAGTGGTACCTACTGAGACTTTCCCTCTTTCTCTTTAGTATGTCAATGAATATTGTCATGGTCCAGATCTTGTTGATGCAGCCATCTCTAAAAGAGGCAGCTCCCAGTAGACTCCTTGCTATTCTGGCTCTTGCTATCTTTGTATTCTTTCTTTTGTGGTGTTCCCTGAGCCAGGTATGTAGGAGCTGTGATGTAGATGTATTCTATGGAGTTGGGTTCTCCTACAATCTATTGATCTCTGCATCATGTCCAGTCGTGATCTCCATTTGCTAAAGAGGGAAGTTTCTCTGATGAGATATGACAACTACACTTACCGGTGGGTATAATGATACTATTCAGAATGAAATAAGGAGTTATGCTAGTCTAGTAAACTAGTGGTTATAGATTCTCTTTTAAGATTCATTACCTCATTAGCCCCAGGTTTCTAGGACCAGGTATGATTTCCCTCCTACTGGGTGAACCTAAAGTTCACTTAGACATCTAAGTTATGTTGGTTTCCACCAACATACGAAGAGCACTAGTGTACCTTATGGGCTTCTCCCCATGCTGGACCTTGTTAGGGCTCGTAGATGTCACAGCCGGGTAGGATTATTACTTGCTTCCTTCCCTTGGCAGCTTGAATAGTGCTTTCTGGTACTCTGGATGCTAGACTTCAGGAAGGAGGCTTTCGGGGTAGATGCAGCTCCTCTCCTGTATAGTGTCTTCAGCAATAGTGGCTTACTTTAGACTTCTGAGAGTCATCCAAGACCAACAGTAGGAGCCTATATTGTTTTGGGAATCATTTGGACTATTCTGACCAAGCCCTGGAAAAGAAGTTTCTCATGCTGGGGGTTTTGTTAGTCTGTGATTCTTATAGAGAGTATTATTAGCCCAAGTGCCATAACTTTAATATTTTAATATTATATATATTATACATTTAATTTATATTTAAAACATATTTTTATTGTATAATTAATATATAATTATACAATTATAATATCTACATGTACTATGTATAGTTTTTAGTAAATATTTAATATGATTACTTGAATCCTTCTCAAACAACCTCAGTGCCATTTGTCCCTGTCCCCTCTTCATTCCTCTGTATTGACTTCTTCAGCCCTCCAAGTTACATCCCTCTCTTTGTTTTTCCATTCCAGCTGGAAAGAAAAATGAAATCATGAAATTTGAAGATAAATAGATGGGTCTAAGAAATAGTATATTGCGTAAGGAAACCAAGAGCCAGACAGACAAACTGTGTGTATTCAATCTCCTCTGAGATTACTGGTTGCAAATTTTCAGATATGAGTGTATAGCATGGGGTAACTGCAGGAAATAGAAAATTATAAAGGGACCATGAGAAGCGGTGGGACTCGAAAGGGGAATAGCAGTGTATAGGTAATATTTCATTCTTGTATATTACCTCCACTTCTTCACAGGTTCCCAGGGAAACGGAATTTGTGGTTTCTCTTTTATTTGTGATTTTGATAGTGCCAAAGACACTAACAAAGGTCCACAAGGCTGAAAATGGTTCAAGTGCAGGGTGTATACTTCAGTACCCACACAGGAATGAGAAATACATGTAAGTAAGACAGGACTCCTGGGTGAAAATGAACACACGGCTAGAAGACAGATGGTCTTATGTGATTTTACTATACTGATGCCCTAAATCAACAGCACTTGGGGTTAGCTAGCCCAATGCATAGTCCATGTGCCATGCATCACATTGTGCTACCCAACCACTCACCTAAGCTCAGGCAGGAGGATTTCAAGAGGATCTTATGGCCTCTTTTGATTCTTCTGATTTCTCTTTGCAGATTCTGAATTCGCTAGCCTGGCCACATTGGGAGAATGTAAATTTCAAGAGAGTGAGTTGCCCTCAACCTACTTGGATTCATCTTCTCCTCTTTCTGTGATCACTGTGAAGGATGCTTGCATATTCTCGTTTCAGACATCAATCTCGACACATATATGTTTGGATGTTTTTATCTTAATGTCTTACATTTTTATTTTTCATAAAATCAAGATGTTGTTGCTGAAGTGAATGCTGAAGATAACTGTTAAAAACAAACAGGAAAAAAAAAGCAACTATTGCTTCTGGTTTGAAAATTATTTACTCCACAATAAAGAAAACTGAGAATTCTGCTCGTATCACTCTTAACAGCTAGGTTAAACCTGGGTAAACTAGCCCAGGATCCTCTGACATTGCAGGGTGGGATTTTTTTTGTTTGTTTGTTTTTGGTTTTGTTTTTGGTTTTGTTTTACAACTTTGCTGGTATGCCCCCGGAACAGTGAGACAAACAAATAACTACTCCTCCATGTCTATAAAGACTTGACTTGAAGGTACACCAAGCCTGGCAGCCAGCAAATAAATCTTGGGGAGTCAAAAATGTGGGTTCTGGGGTCCAGTTAAGAGCTCAAGAATATCCAGTGCTTGTTACCCAGTTTGTGGATTTTTTTTTTTTTTTTTTGTAAGTGAGAAATCTATTTGCCTGCCTCACTTTCAGATGAAGTTTTAGGCAGTCCTTGTGCGGCATTGTACAGTTGGGGATAGAGACAGGTTAGAGAAGGGCCCCAGCTAAAGTCCTCCTGGGGGAATCTTCTTTCTAGTTTCCTGATATGCTGGGGCTAGGGGTAGAAATATGGGGTTTAGAACTTCTCTCAGTAGTCTGTTCTTAAAGATGACTCTTTATGATTTATTCTCTAAGGGTTTACCCTGGTGAGTGGCATGTAAGAGATGTTTAATAAATTTGTTAAAATAAATGGCACTTAACTATTGGTTAAAAAAAAAAGAAAGAAAGAAACATTGTTTCTAAGACAGACCACACAACCAAAAGCACACAGCTCAATCTTTTACAAAAAAACACTGCTGTGTTGATTACTATTTCTGAGCTGCTCTTTGTACTGATGTTTCAAAATGTCATTTATTTAAAGTCCTATTATCCTATGTTATTACCTTTCAATAATAGTCCTAAATGTTTCAGTATTTTGTTTATTCTGGCTTCCCTTCAAAACCAGAAGGCCTGCTGAAACTTCCAAGTCCCATTTACTGTGGACTATAGCTTCCTTGAAAGGCTCGGCAGAGGGAAACCAGGATGTGACAGAATGAGCCCTCTCTGTAAGGCCACGCAACAGCCATTTCCAGCCCTTCACGACTCCCGGTGTGTGTTGGATAAAACAGACACCTTGCAGGGCTGTTTTGTTTTTTTTTTTCATTTAAGCACATTAAAAACCAGAATGCATGCATTTCAGGTAAACACTACCGCTTTACATTCCTGAGAGAATAAATAAATCCTCATGCCAAGGAAAATATTTACGTTGAGCAAGAAGTAATGCAGGCCTCCACACTGTCCACTGCAGGAGGCCGTGTCTGGGGTGAGGGGGTGGGGGTGGGAGGCAGACCTGGAGCAGGTAGAGTTTGGAGAATCTTTAAATTTCTAAGAAGAGGTCTTGGTATAACATAACTTTAGGAGGTTCAGAGTGGGATCTACCTTATGAGTCTGATTTCAAATCATGTAAAAAGCTGCTGAAGTGAAGTAACATTTGCTTTGGTAGCCTGTCAGAAGTAATTTCAGACCTGACAAGATGCCCATACAGCAGCACCGTGTCTAGCTTTCGGCTCTCCTGCTGGACACAAGAGAATCCTCAGTGTAGAAGCCGGGCTGCCAGCTCCTGCAGCTCAGCTGCGCCAATAGCTGCATGCCCACATCCCTCCTCCGCGGTGCGCCCCTCTACTCCCCTGCCTGCCCTCCCTGGGTGGGTATAGAATTCAGTCTTTTATGGAATCACAATGAGTTGATATAAGCAATTGCAACAAAAAACAACATCAAAAGAAATTACACCACCATCAAACTATCTCATAATATCATTAGTGACCTAAATTAAAGCAAGATAATTGCCCGCACAGACAACAAACAGCCAGGAAGAATACTAATAATGTTGAAAGCCTGTTCCAAGACTCTGCCAGGAGCCCAGCTTCAAACGCTCTTGCAGTTTGTGTTCAGATCTCCTGACAAAGCTCTTTCTCAAGTTCAGAAAAAGAAAACAAAACCGGTCGCAGTCACCTTTATCTCTGTTTTTCTCTAACCTTCTTCCACGTCCTTATCACAGTCATAAAGCAGAAATGGGATCCTCAAAGCTCTGTGGAATGTTGACTGAGAAGTGCTGATGGAATTGTAGTTGTTGTTGGGGAAGAAAAGTGTCTCGGGCCAGGTAGTGGTGGCGCACACCTTTAATCCCAGCGCTTGGGAGGCAGAGGCAGGCGGATTTCTGAGTTTGAGCCCACTCCCACCCCCCCACCCCCCACCCCCTTACTCCCCTACCCCCCCACACACCCCCACCCCCGGTCTACAGAATGAGCTCCAGCCAGGGCTATACAGAGAAACTCGGTCACGAAAAAACAAACAAACAAAAAAGTGTCTCAGGCCTGAAGTTCAGGTCAATGGTATATCGGCTGAAACACTTCATTTTCTGTAATAAATTGGATCCAAAGAGGAAAGTTCACCTCAGTGATTCCAATCTTCTGGGAATACTGGTTCTAACAATGACTTTCATCGGGAATGTGTGAATGTACATGCTACTAAAATTAGGGGGTGCCTGAAGTGAGATTCTTACCCTTCTCTGTTTCCTAGGGGCAGATGTGGCAGGAACGGACTTGAGTGGAGTACTTAGCTATGACTTCATAGATCGGGACAAACCGGTTTTCTCAGTAGCACCTGAACAAGACAGTGAGGTAAAGCCGCTCTCAGCTTTTCTCAGGTCCTTAAAGCTAGTGAGGTTAAGGTTGGGAGCCGGTGAAGCATCCTATAAAAAAAAAAGCCACTACCGTCCTGGGCCACTCTTAAGTTAGGTCCAGAAACAGGTACTCACGGCCGTCCCATCCCTGTGGGCAATGAAGAAAGAGTACGAAGATCCTTTTAAAAACCTGCACTCATTATTTTCACTTGGAAGTGGCTAGGAAGTGCATTTGAGCTCAGTGCAAACATCTTCCTGATTATGATTTTACTTCCCTAAGTGTGATTTTTATTCTCCACCTGCTTCACTAAGGCTGAAAGATAAAGAGGTGTGTTCAGTGGGCCACTGGGTATGGCATTCTCCTTTGATGCTGAATGAAAAATCAGCCAGGGTCTGCTTCCAGGGTCTGGATACTGACAGACTTCGGAGCCTCCGACCTTAGTCAGGATCTAGATACCCCCACGGCTTGGTTGGATAATCGGATGTCCCACGGGCATTTGGGAGACAAAAAACCAGTCTCTTGGCGCTCAACTGTTTCTGCTTCTTTCAGTTCTGTTAAAAATAAAACAGAATTCTTTCAAGAGACCATGTGCCCATTATGGTCCTCATTCATATCATCACATGTCTTCGGAGTCATCAGGTTTAGTGGATATAAAATATTACCAAAGCAGGGAGAAGAGCTGTGGCCCTCACAAGGATGCCTAGACACTGCTATGTAGACGTTGAACATTCTGGAGAGCTGCCTGGACCTAGCTAATACCATTTTGAACAAAACTGAGAGCTGATGGGAAAAAATTAAAGAGAAAACACATGTGCTTAGTGTGGTCCCCCAGCTATTAACCAAACATCAATTACACTGAGTAAGACTGATATGTGTTACTTATAGGAATATAAAAAGCAGAGGCCATTGTAAAAATCATAGAGCCCACCCACCTTAGTTTACAAACAGTCTTTCTGGGCTTTAACACAAGGGTAAGTTCTCAGAAATGCATTGCTCATGATTTTGTTATGCAAACATTGTGAATTATACTTATGTTACCAATCAACTGCCTGAGCGTTGTTTTATTCTTTTTGTTCTTTTGTTTTTTTTTTTTACTCTACCCATCCTGAGACTTTGGGTACACAAGGAGTTCTTCATGCTCTGTTTTGGGCAGTTTTTGTTGTTCTCAGAGGTTGACACCAGCCAGAGCAGTGGGTAGGTGGGGCATCAGCAGGTGGTACCCTCGGATATTGCAACCCTGAGATCTCAGGAATCTGGACAATTCATGTGGTACAACTCTTTTGTAGAATTAGGAAATTAGGATTCCTCAACCCTTGGTGGTGGCTGGTCTTGCAGCCTCTAGAAAGTCCTAGGTATCAGGATTCTTCAGGTTTTGTCAGCTTTTGATGTTAACTGCTCTCAGTAAGCTGCCAGATGTCCTGCACCCTAAAGACTGACTACCCACAACTCTTATGGAGCCTGTGGTTTCTCCTCTACGGTGCGTTAGTCTCAGCTCTCCATCTGGATCTGCAACCTCAACCTACTTTGCCAACAGCAACTGCAATGGTGGCCCCTCTTTCTTCTCTTTCTCCATGTCTGTAGTTCTGAAAGTAGGTAAGGGAACACCAGTTGAGAGGAGCCTTTTCCTGAGTCTAATGCTGGAGGAACAGCACAGGAGTAGTACAAGAGTAAGTACCTCCCAACAGACTCACCCCGTAAGCCTGAGTAGCCTGTTTCTATAGCCAGAGAAGGGGTTTGTATTCCAGTCATGGTTGTTTGTTATAGAAATACCATAGCTTTACCACTGAGCACCACTGGCAGTCATTGGACCAATCACAGCCTTGTATTTTTAGCATTAGTCATGGGTCAGCCTTTCTACTAGGTCACCAAGGAGAGTGCTCTCTCCTCTGGCCAAAATAGAAATGGCTGCAGGGTCATTTAGATTTCACCAAGGTTGTGACAGTAGGAACTATGGTATCTACTTCAAAGAGTCTTGGTAGAAGCTTTGGCTTTACCAACCAGCTGCTATCATCATGTCATTTTCTCAAGGTGTCTGTGGAATGTTCCAGGTGACCGGTGTTAATAGAAGGATAGTGGATTTGGCTATTTGCAAATATAAGGACAACAGATTTGGCAATCCCTTTTGTGAAGTAGATTGTCAATCCCTTCACTCAAGACACATAAGGCAGCTAGGAAGGGCCAAACAACTACCAATTAAGGAGGCAAGTGACTCTCTTATCCTAGTATCTTTGCTTACTTATAGGAAAATGAACAGCAATAGTTCTTCTGTGCCCTAGTGTAGGGGAATGCCAGGGCCAATAAGTGGGAGAGGGTGGGGTGGCAAGTAGGGGAGAGGCAACTGGGGTTTGTTCTTGTTAATTTTTTTTGGTTCTTTTGAGGGTAAACTGGGAAAGGAGAAATCATATGACATGTAAATAAAGAAAATATCTAATAAAAACAAACTCTAAAAGTTAATAATGCTTGGTAACTCTCTGTTCCCTTAGGGAGATGTGAGTTTCCCATTTTTGTCGTATACAATTTAAGACCACCGTGATGCTATCTTTGGGACAACCACTGTCCATGAGTTGACCAATATTGGAATACTGTTATTCAACTTATGACAATATTAGAAATGATATCTAAGAGATTTGGTGACTTTTCTAGGACATTATAACTAATTAGTACAGAGATGAAACATCAAGACACAGCCACATCACTTAATTCATAATTACTGCATTTTCTCTTACAGCACAAAGCCTCATTACTTATCTCTCTGAGGGTCATAAGTGATATGAACAAACTTGGAAAAAATGACCAAATTTAGATCAAGCCAAATTGGTTTCCATAGTAACTTCGGAGAAAATTAGTTGTGTGGTGGTCTGGAATAACTGACCTCCAGATAGAGAGCTATCTGAACACACTGGTATTTGTATGTCAAAGTAGAGTTTATCCGTATGTAATCTAGGCCCCTGCTTATAACAAGGTCCTAACTGATCTAGGAATTTAAGTTAATGAGAAAATGAAGTCTTTTTTAATGATCCACTAGATCTATGATTCTCAATATATGGCCAGAGAGGACATTTGGAAAATTTGCATTCACTGAGTAATGGGAAAAGGAAACTGATCACTACTGATAGATAGGGGCCAGGGATGTTGGAAATAGCCTAAGGTGTTCATGATACCCTCCAATGATGATCATTGTACATCTTACATATTACTGAGCTGGACGAGTTCTGGTATAGACCTGTATGATCCCCATATGCTTTTTTCAGTTAAAAGATGCATTGTTATTATTAATTTTATTATTGTAATTATTATTCATGCAGTATAAATCCTGTAATAAACCAGCTATTTCAAATATTAATTGGAATTTATTTTAGTTGTTGTTGATGAATTAAAGTTATCTGACTCAAATTAGGAAGATGTTCTTGAACTTTCTCAGTTCAGAGGAAGGCTGAATGTGTCTAAATCCAATGGTTCTCAAACTTCAATGTACATCAGAAAAGCCATGGTAGTATATTAGTCAGACTTTCTTATACCAGAGATTTGGTACTGGGCTCCAGGAGTTGGGTGTTTTACAACATTCCCAGTTGATGCTTCTGGTCTGAGAATAGGATTTAAGAGTCACTCTGTTCTCTGATTCAATCTCTAGGATAAGTGAGGAATGTTTGTATTTGTTTTTATTTAATTTGAGGTTTTGTTGTTTTGTTTTGTTTGTTTGTTTTGGTCACATGTGCTAAAAAGTCATCTAGAGACACTACAATGTGGGGCAGTGGGCTGTTCTGACAGCCAGAGTCCAGTAGAGCTGCCACCTCAGATTCTCATAGACCCACTGAGGAGAGTAAATTTGTTCACAAGGGGCGGCGATCAGCAATAGCTCCTGAGCTGATGGCTCAGATTTCTGCCCAAACCCCTCACAGGTGCCTGTGCAGGAGATGTGTGCTTTATCAGGCAGACAATGCCTCAAGCTCCCAGCATTCTAGCTGGACCCTACACCCAGTCATCTGACCACAAGCCAGACATGCCACACTCCATATAATAAAAGGGGCGGTTTGCTCCCTCCTCACTCTCTTGCTCTCTTGCTCTTCTCTCTCTCTCTTTCTCTCTCTCTTTCCCCCTCTCTCATGCTCTCTCACTCTTACTCTTATCTTCTCTTTCTCTCTTGTTCTTCCCTCTTTTACTCTTACCCTCTCTTGCTCTTTGCTCCTCTCTCTTGCTCTCTTCCTCTTACTTCCTCTTTCTCTCTTGCTCTTTGTTCCTCTCACTCTCTTTTACTCTGCTTCTCCCTCTTTTGATCTCTCTCTCTCTTACTTCCTCTCTCTGTTGTTCTTTGTTCTCCTTACTCTCTAACTCTCTCTCTCTCTCTCTCTTATTCTTACTCTTACCTTTTCTTGCTCTTTGTTCCTCTCTCTTGCTCTTCACTCTCTTCCTCTTCCTCTCACTCTCCTTCTCTTGTTCTCTCTCCTCTCTGATCTTTGTTCTCTTGCTTTCTTCCTCCCCTTTCTTTCTCTCTACTTAATTGGCATATTTTCTCCTTTCTACACTAAAATAACTCATTCATACATTGCCTCCTTTTTAACTAAGGTGCTGTGCAGCAACAGGTCGACACCTGGGGAGAGAGAGAGTCCCAGTCCGCAGCCCAGGCCCCTGCCCTTGGAACAACACTACAAGAATCTGCAAGAAGCATTTTTCTATAATCCCCTCATCCTTTCTCCCATCTAAAATGTGTTACTATTGATTTAATGAAGAATTAGGCATGTAGAGAGCTTCCAGCCTGACATTAACAGGGTTAACGGTGAAACAGCCATGTAGTTTCTGGTTATTAAGTTTACAATTGGATTTGCATACTATTGATGCCTGATCCCAGGAGTGCCTCTGTGATATGGACAATAAAAAGAAAAAAGAAAAAAAAAAGGCCAGCTCCCTGGCAAGTTACTGCTTAGACTACTTTCGTCTCTCTTGCTTACAATATTTGTTTTCCTACACTGTAAGTCAAAAGAGAGTAGGTGATGATAATGCTTAATCTGGCTGGAAAACGCTGGCCCCAAACAGCAGGCCTGGCTCTGATTACATCTCATAATCAAGCTGTGTACAGTATGACTTGACTTAATGTCTACGCCATGTTCATCTGCACATTGGAAAGCTCGATGCTGCAGACTATAGCATCAATTGGCTTGGGCAAGAAGTCCCAGTTCATCAGGCTTCTATTTTCTCAAGGATGATGTTCCTGCTTCTTCTCTAGGAGAGACTCCCCAGGATAATTGAGTACTCATTTAGCAATTAGGTAATATCATTTTCTAGGCATAGTGGGGGACATGATTTAAAAAGAAGAGAAAAAACAGCACTGAAATGCTGCTCAGTTAAGCTGGGTCACAAAAGACTGCTGTTGCACATGAATTCAAAAATATAGCTGCGTTGACCTTGAATTTGGAAGGACAGTAAATTAAATGTCCTTAGGCTATGGTTATTTAAATTAAATTGTGTGTATATATACAGGTATGTGTGTATATTTATGAGTGAGATTTTCTTTACAATAGTGAGCATTATCAATGTCTTCATTTGAATCAACATTTGTATGAAATGTATAAAATACAAGAAAGTTGTATTCTGTTGTGGGACCAGGCCCACTACTTTTTAATGTGCTGTGGTTCTCAGATCAAGAGAAAGGAAACAATTCTTTGCCAACCTCTACAGGGTTCCACTTAGATGCTAATATGTGGAGCCTCCATGTGGCCTCTGTCTAATTCATTCATGTCTCTGACTCATGACAGGGGAACATCACTTTCAGATGTACGTTAGCACAAGTTGAAATTGATATGTTCCAGAGAAATCACACAGGAGCTGTTTCAGGAGGCATGAAACCTTTGATGGAATGGATCCACAAATATGTACATGTGCATATGCATGCCTACACATACACATGCATGTACACACACACACACACACACACACA